>JAVVLW010003292.1:0-24536 GCA_034401795.1 Chaetoderma sp. LZ-2023a | reverse complement strand
CACGACACGACGATGTTCATCAGCTTAATGTGTGATGTAGTTATGCGTCATTTTGTTTGCACATCAGCTAATGTGTGATGAAGTTATGCATCATTTTGTTTGTATATCAGCTAATGTGTGATGTAGTTATGTTTCATTTTGTTTGTATATCAACTAATGTGTGATGTGATTATGCGTCATTTTTTTGACATCAGCTAATGTGTGATGTAGTTATGCGTCATTTTGTTTGCACATCAGCTAATGTGTGATGAAGTTATGTATCATTTTGTTTGTATATCAACTAATGTGTGATGTGGCTATGCGTCATTTTTTTGACATCAACTAATGTGTGATGTAGTTATGCATCATTTTGTTTGTGCATCAGCTAATGTGTGATGACTTATGCATCATTTTGTTTGTATATCAGCTGATGTGTAATGTAGTTATACATCATTTTGTTTGTATATCAGCTAATGTGTGATGTAGTTATGCGTCGTTGTGTTTGTATATCAGTTAATCTGTGATGGAGTTATGCGTCATTTTGTTTGTACATCAGCTAATGTGTGATGTAGTTATGCGTCATTTTGTTTGTACATCAGCTAATGCGTGATGTAGTTATGCGTCATTTTGTATGCACATCAGCTAATGTGGGATGTAGTCATGTGTCATTTTGTTTGTACATCGGCTAATGTGTGATGTAGTCATGCGTCATTTTGTTTGTACATCAGCTAATGTGTGATGTAGTTATGCGTCATTTTGTTTGCACATCAGCTAATGTGTGATGAAGTTATGCATCATTTTGTTTGTATATCAGCTAATGTGTGATGTAGTTATGAATCATTTTGTTTGTACATCAGCTAATGTGTGATGTGGTTATGTGTCATTTTGTGTGTACATCAGCTAAAGTGTGATGTAGTTATGCATCATTTTGTTTGTACATCAGCTAATGTGTGATGTAGTGATGTGTCATTTTGTTTGTATATCAACTAATGTGTGATGTAGTTATGCGTCATTTTGTTTCAATATCAGCTAATGGGTGCTGTATGAATGCGTCATTTTGTTTGAACATCAGCTAATGTGTGATGTAGTTATGCGTCATTTTTTTACATCAGCTAATGTGTGATGTAGTTATGCATCATTTTGTTTGTGCATCAGGTAATGTGTGATGTAGTTATGCGTCGTTGTGTTTGTATATCAGGTAATGTGTGATGTAGTTATGCGTCATTTTGTTTGTACATCAGCTAATGTGTGATGTAGTTATGCGTCATTTTGTTTGCACATCAGCTAATGTGTGATGAAGTTATGCATCATTTTGTTTGTATATCAGCTAATGTGTGATGTAGTTATGTTTCATTTTGTTTGTATATCAACTAATGTGTGATGTGATTCTGCGTCATTTTTTTGACATCAGCTAATGTGTGATGTAGTTATGCGTCATTTTGTTTGCACATCAGCTAATGTGTGATGAAGTTATGTATCATTTTGTTTGTATATCAACTAATGTGTGATGTGGCTATGCGTCATTTTTTTGACATCAACTAATGTGTGATGTAGTTATGCATCATTTTGTTTGTGCATCAGCTAATGTGTGATGACTTATGCATCATTTTGTTTGTATATCAGCTGATGTGTAATGTAGTTATGCATCATTTTGTTTGTATATCAGCTAATGTGTGATGTAGTTATGCGTCGTTGTGTTTGTATATCAGTTAATCTGTGATGGAGTTATGCGTCATTTTGTTTGTACATCAGCTAATGTGTGATGTAGTTATGTGTCATTTTGTTTGTACATCAGCTAATGCGTGATGTAGTTATGCGTCATTTTGTTTGCACATCAGCTAATGTGGGATGTAGTCATGTGTCATTTTGTTTGTACATCGGCTAATGTGTGATGTAGTCATGCATCATTTTGTTTGTACATCAGCTAATGTGTGATGTAGTTATGTGTCATTTTGTTTGTATATCAACTAATGTGTGATGTAGTTATGCGTCATTTTGTTTCAATATCAGCTAATGGGTGCTGTATGAATGCGTCATTTTGTTTGAACATCAGCTAATGTGTGATGTAGTTATGCGTCATTTTTTTTACATCAGCTAATGTGTGATGTAGTTATGCATCATTTTGTTTGTGCATCAGGTAATGTGTGATGTAGTTATGCGTCGTTGTGTTTGTATATCAGTTAATGTGTGATGTAGTTATGCGTCATTTTGTTTGTACATCAGCTAATGTGTGATGTAGTTATGCGTCATTTTGTTTGTACATCAGCTAATGCGTGATGTAGTTATGCGTCATTTTGTTTGCACATCAGCTAATGTGTGATGTAGTCATGTGTCATTTTGTTTGTACATCAGCTAATGTGTGTTGTAGTCATGCGTCATTTTGTTTGTACATCAGCTAATGTGTGATGTAGTTATGCGTCATTTTGTTTGCACATCAGCTAATGTGTGATGAAGTTATGCATCATTTTGTTTGTATATCAGCTAATGTGTGATGTAGTTATGAATCATTTTGTTTGTACATCAGCTAATGTGTAATGTGGTTATGTGTCATTTTGTTTGTATATCAACTAATGTGTGATGTAGTTATGCATCATTTTGTTTGAACAGCAGCTCATGGGTGTTGTAGTAATGCGTCATTTTGTTTGAACACCAGCTAATGTGTGATGTAGTTATGCATCATTTTGTTTGTACATCAGCTAATGTGTGATGTAGTTATGCGTCATTTTGTTTGCACATCAGCTAATGTGTGATGAAGTTATGCATCATTTTGTTTGTATATCAGCTAATGTGTGATGTAGTTATGAATCATTTGGTCTGTACATCAGCTAATGTGTGATGTGGTTATGTGTCATTTTGTGTGTACATCAGCTAAAGTGTGATGTAGTTAAGTGTCTTTCGTTTGAACATCAGCTAATGTGTGATGTAGTTATGCATCATTTTATTTGTACATCAGCTAATGTGTGTTGTAGTCATGCGTCATTTTGTTTGTACATCAGCTAATGTGTGATGTAGTTATGCGTCATTTTGTTTGCACATCAGCTAATGTGTGATGAAGTTATGCATCATTTTGTTTCTATATCAGCTAATGTGTGATGTAGTTATGCGTCATTTTGTTTGCACATCAGCTAATGTGTGATGAAGTTATGCATCATTTTGTTTGTACATCAGCTAATGTGTGATGTAGTTATGTGTCATTTTGTTTGTATATCAACTAATGTGTGATGTAGTTATGCGTCATTTTGTTTCAATATCAGCTAATGGGTGCTGTATGAATGCGTCATTTTGTTTGAACATCAGCTAATGTGTGATGTAGTTATGCGTCATTTTTTTTACATCAGCTAATGTGTGATGTAGTTATGCATCATTTTGTTTGTGCATCAGGTAATGTGTGATGTAGTTATGCGTCGTTGTGTTTGTATATCAGTTAATGTGTGATGTAGTTATGCGTCATTTTGTTTGTACATCAGCTAATGTGTGATGTAGTTATGCGTCATTTTGTTTGTACATCAGCTAATGCGTGATGTAGTTATGCGTCATTTTGTTTGCACATCAGCTAATGTATGATGTAGTCATGTGTCATTTTGTTTGTACATCAGCTAATGTGTGTTGTAGTCATGCGTCATTTTGTTTGTACATCAGCTAATGTGTGATGTAGTTATGCGTCATTTTGTTTGCACATCAGCTAATGTGTGATGAAGTTATGCATCATTTTGTTTGTATATCAGCTAATGTGTGATGTAGTTATGAATCATTTTGTTTGTACATCAGCTAATGTGTAATGTGGTTATGTGTCATTTTGTTTGTATATCAACTAATGTGTGATGTAGTTATGCATCATTTTGTTTGAACAGCAGCTAATGGGTGTTGTAGTAATGCGTCATTTTGTTTGAACACCAGCTAATGTGTGATGTAGTTATGCGTCATTTTGTTTGCACATCAGCTAATGTGTGATGAAGTTATGCATCATTTTGTTTGTATATCAGCTAATGTGTGATGTAGTTATGAATCATTTGGTCTGTACATCAGCTAATGTGTGATGTGGTTATGTGTCATTTTGTGTGTACATCAGCTAAAGTGTGATGTAGTTAAGTGTCTTTCGTTTGAACATCAGCTAATGTGTGATGTAGTTATGCATCATTTTATTTGTACATCAGCTAATGTGTGATGTAGTTATGTGTCATTTTGTTTGTATATCAACTAATGTGTGATGTAGTTATGCGTCATTTTGTTTCAATATCAGCTAATGGGTGCTGTATGAATGCGTCATTTTGTTTGAACATCAGCTAATGTGTGATGTAGTCATGCGTCATATTTTTAACATCAGCTAATGTGTGATGTAGTTATGCATCATTTTGTTTGTGCATCAGCTAATGTGTGATGTAGTTATGCGTCGTTGTGTTTGTATATCAGTTAATGTGTGATGTAGTTATGCGTCATTTTGTTTGTACATCAGCTAATGTGTGATGTAGTTATGCGTCATTTTGTTTGTACATCAGCTAATGCGTGATGTAGTTATGCGTCATTTTGTTTGCACATCAGCTAATGTGTGATGTAGTCATGTGTCATTTTGTTTGTGCATCAGCTAATGTGTGATGTAGTTATGCGTCGTTGTGTTTGTATATAGTAGTTAATGTGTGATGTAGTTATGCGTCATTTTGTTTGTACATCAGCTAATGTGTGATGTAGTTATGCGTCATTTTGTTTGTACATCAGCTAATGCGTGATGTAGTTATGCGTCATTTTGTTTGCACATCAGCTAATGTGTGATGTAGTCATATGTCATTTTGTTTGTACAACAGCTAATGTGTGATGTAGTTATGCGTCATTTTGTTTGCACATCAGCTAATGTGTGATGAAGTTATGCATCATTTTGTTTGTATATCAGCTAATGTGTGATGTAGTTATGAATCATTTGGTCTGTACATCAGCTAATGTGTGATGTGGTTATGTGTCATTTTGTGTGTACATCAGCTAAAGTGTGATGTAGTTAAGTGTCTTTCGTTTGAACATCAGCTAATGTGTGATGTAGTTATGCATCATTTTATTTGTACATCAGCTAATGTGTGATGTAGTTATGTGTCATTTTGTTTGTATATCAACTAATGTGTGATGTAGTTATGCGTCATTTTGTTTCAATATCAGCTAATGGGTGCTGTATGAATGCGTCATTTTGTTTGAACATCAGCTAATGTGTGATGTAGTCATGCGTCATTTTTTTAACATCAGCTAATGTGTGATGTAGTTATGCATCATTTTGTTTGTGCATCAGCTAATGTGTGATGTAGTTATGCGTCGTTGTGTTCGTATATCAGTTAATGTGTGATGTAGTTATGCGTCATTTTGTTTGTACATCAGCTAATGTGTGATGTAGTTATGCGTCATTTTGTTTGTGCATCAGCTAATGCGTGATGTAGTTATGCGTCATTTTGTTTGCACATCAGCTAATGTGTGATGTAGTCATGTGTCATTTTGTTTGTGCATCAGCTAATGTGTGATGTAGTAATGCGTCGTTGTGTTTGTATATCAGTTAATGTGTGATGTAGTTATGCGTCATTTTGTTTGTACATCAGCTAATGTGTGATGTAGTTATGCATCATTTTGTTTGTACATCAGCTAATGCGTGATGTAGTTATGCGTCATTTTGTTTGCACATCAGCTAATGTGTGATGTAGTCATATGTCATTTTGTTTGTACATCAGCTAATGTGTGTTGTAGTCATGCGTCATTTTGTTTGTACATCAGCTAATGTGTGATGTAGTTATGCGTCATTTTGTTTGCACATCAGCTAATGTGTGATGACGTTATGCATCATTTTGTTTGTATATCAGCTAATGTGTGATGTAGTTATGAATCATTTTGTTTGTACATCAGCTAATGTGTAATGTGGTTATGTGTCATTTTGTGTGTACATCAGCTAAAGTGTGATGTAGTTAAGTGTCTTTTGTTTGAACATCAGCTAATGTGTGATGTAGTTATGCATCATTTTGTTTGTACATCAGCTAATGTGTGATGTAGTTATGTGTCATTTTGTTTGTATATCAACTAATGTGTGATGTAGTTATGCGTCATTTTGTTTGAACAACAGCTAATGGGTGTTGTAGTAATGCGTCATTTTGTTTGTATATCAGCTAATGTGTGATGTAGTTATGAATCATTTTGTTTGTACATCAGCTAATGTGTAATGTGGTTATGTGTCATTTTGTGTGTACATCAGCTAAAGTGTGATGTAGTTAAGTGTCTTTTGTTTGAACATCAGCTAATGTGTGATGTAGTTATGCATCATTTTGTTTGTACATCAGCTAATGTGTGATGTAGTTATGTGTCATTTTGTTTGTATATCAACTAATGTGTGATGTAGTTATGCGTCATTTTGTTTGAACAACAGCTAATGGGTGTTGTAGTAATGCGTCATTTTGTTTGTACATCAGCTAATGTGTGATTTAGTTATGCGTCATTTTGTTTGCACATCAGCTAATGTGTGATGAAGTTATGCATCATTTTGTTTGTATATCAGCTAATGTGTGATGTAGTTATGAATCATTTTGTTTGTACATCAGCTAATGTGTAATGTGGTTATGTGTCATTTTGTGTGTACATCAGCTAAAGTGTGATGTAGTTAAGTGTCTTTTGTTTGAACATCAACTAATGTGTGATGTAGTTATGCATCATTTTGTTTGTACATCAGCTAATGTGTGATGTAGTTATGTGTCATTTTGTTTGTATATCAACTAATGTGTGATGTAGTTATGCGTCATTTTGTTTGAACAACAGCTAATGGGTGTTGTAGTAATGCGTCATTTTGTTTGAACACCAGCTAATGTGTGATGTAGTTATGCATCATTTTGTTTGTACATCAGCTAATGTGTGATGTAGTTATGCGTCATTTTGTTTGCACATCAGCTAATGTGTGATGAAGTTATGCATCATTTTGTTTGTATATCAGCTAATGTGTGATGTAGTTATGAATCATTTGGTTTGTACATCAGCTAATGTTTGATGTGGTTATGTGTTATTTTGTGTGTACATCAGCTAAAGTGTGATGTAGTTAAGTGTCTTTTGTTTGAACATCAGCTAATGTGTGATGTAGTTATGCATCATTTTGTTTGTACATCAGCTAATGTGTGATGTAGTTATGTGTCATTTTGTTTGTATATCAACTAATGTGTGATGTAGTTATGCGTCATTTTGTTTCAATATCAGCTAATGGGTGCTGTATGAATGCGTCATTTTGTTTGAACATCAGCTAATGTGTGATGTAGTCATGCGTCATATTTTTAACATCAGCTAATGTGTGATGTAGTTATGCATCATTTTGTTTGTGCATCAGCTAATGTGTGATGTAGTTATGCGTCGTTGTGTTTGTATATCAGTTAATGTGTGATGTAGTTATGCGTCATTTTGTTTGTACATCAGCTAATGTGTGATGTAGTTATGCGTCATTTTGTTTGTACATCAGCTAATGCGTGATGTAGTTATGCGTCATTTTGTTTGCACATCAGCTAATGTGTGATGTAGTCATGTGTCATTTTGTTTGTGCATCAGCTAATGTGTGATGTAGTTATGCGTCGTTGTGTTTGTATATCAGTTAATGTGTGATGTAGTTATGCGTCATTTTGTTTGTATATCAGCTAATGTGTGATGTAGTTATGCGTCATTTTGTTTGTATATCAACTAATGTGTGATGTAGTTATGCGTCATTTTGTTTCAATATCAGCTAATGGGTGCTGTATGAATGCGTCATTTTGTTTGAACATCAGCTAATGTGTGATGTAGTCATGCGTCATATTTTTAACATCAGCTAATGTGTGATGTAGTTATGCATCATTTTGTTTGTGCATCAGCTAATGTGTGATGTAGTTATGCGTCGTTGTGTTTGTATATCAGTTAATGTGTGATGTAGTTATGCGTCATTTTGTTTGTACATCAGCTAATGTGTGATGTAGTTATGCGTCATTTTGTTTGTACATCAGCTAATGCGTGATGTAGTTATGCGTCATTTTGTTTGCACATCAGCTAATGTGTGATGTAGTCATGTGTCATTTTGTTTGTGCATCAGCTAATGTGTGATGTAGTTATGCGTCGTTGTGTTTGTATATCAGGTAATGTGTGATGTAGTTATGCGTCATTTTGTTTGTACATCAGCTAATGTGTGATGTAGTTATGCGTCATTTTGTTTGTACATCAGCTAATGCGTGATGTAGTTATGCGTCATTTTGTTTGCACATCAGCTAATGTGTGATGTAGTCATATGTCATTTTGTTTGTACATCAGCTAATGTGTGATGTAGTTATGCGTCATTTTGTTTGCACATCAGCTAATGTGTGATGAAGTTATGCATCATTTTGTTTGTATATCAGCTAATGTGTGATGTAGTTATGAATCATTTGGTCTGTACATCAGCTAATGTGTGATGTGGTTATGTGTCATTTTGTGTGTACATCAGCTAAAGTGTGATGTAGTTAAGTGTCTTTCGTTTGAACATCAGCTAATGTGTGATGTAGTTATGCATCATTTTATTTGTACATCAGCTAATGTGTGATGTAGTTATGTGTCATTTTGTTTGTATATCAACTAATGTGTGATGTAGTTATGCGTCATTTTGTTTCAATATCAGCTAATGGGTGCTGTATGAATGCGTCATTTTGTTTGAACATCAGCTAATGTGTGATGTAGTCATGCGTCATTTTTTTAACATCAGCTAATGTGTGATGTAGTTATGCATCATTTTGTTTGTGCATCAGCTAATGTGTGATGTAGTTATGCGTCGTTGTGTTCGTATATCAGTTAATGTGTGATGTAGTTATGCGTCATTTTGTTTGTACATCAGCTAATGTGTGATGTAGTTATGCGTCATTTTGTTTGTGCATCAGCTAATGCGTGATGTAGTTATGCGTCATTTTGTTTGCACATCAGCTAATGTGTGATGTAGTCATGTGTCATTTTGTTTGTGCATCAGCTAATGTGTGATGTAGTAATGCGTCGTTGTGTTTGTATATCAGTTAATGTGTGATGTAGTTATGCGTCATTTTGTTTGTACATCAGCTAATGTGTGATGTAGTTATGCATCATTTTGTTTGTACATCAGCTAATGCGTGATGTAGTTATGCGTCATTTTGTTTGCACATCAGCTAATGTGTGATGTAGTCATATGTCATTTTGTTTGTACATCAGCTAATGTGTGTTGTAGTCATGCGTCATTTTGTTTGTACATCAGCTAATGTGTGATGTAGTTATGCGTCATTTTGTTTGCACATCAGCTAATGTGTGATGAAGTTATGCATCATTTTGTTTGTATATCAGCTAATGTGTGATGTAGTTATGAATCATTTTGTTTGTACATCAGCTAATGTGTACTGTGGTTATGTGTCATTTTGTGTGTACATCAGCTGAAGTGTGATGTAGTTAAGTGTCTTTTGTTTGAACATCAGCTAATGTGTGATGTAGTTATGCATCATTTTGTTTGTACATCAGCTAATGTGTGATGTAGTTATGTGTCATTTTGTTTGTATATCAACTAATGTGTGATGTAGTTATGCGTCATTTTGTTTGAACAACAGCTAATGTGTGTTGTAGTAATGCGTCATTTTGTTTGTACATCAGCTAATGTGTGATGTAGTTATGCGTCATTTTGTTTGCACATCAGCTAATGTGTGATGAAGTTATGCATCATTTTGTTTGTATATCAGCTAATGTGTGATGTAGTTATGAATCATTTTGTTTGTACATCAGCTAATGTGTAATGTGGTTATGTGTCATTTTGTGTGTACATCAGCTAAAGTGTGATGTAGTTAAGTGTCTTTTGTTTGAACATCAACTAATGTGTGATGTAGTTATGCATCATTTTGTTTGAACATCAGCTAATGTGTGATGTAGTTATGTGTCATTTTGTTTGTATATCAACTAATGTGTGATGTAGTTATGCGTCATTTTGTTTGAACAACAGCTAATGGGTGTTGTAGTAATGCGTCATTTTGTTTGAACACCAGCTAATGTGTGATGTAGTTATGCATCATTTTGTTTGTACATCAGCTAATGTGTGATGTAGTTATGCGTCATTTTGTTTGCACATCAGCTAATGTGTGATGAAGTTATGCATCATTTTGTTTGTACATCAGCTAATGTGTGATGTAGTTATGCGTCATTTTGTTTGCACATCAGCTAATGTGTGATGTAGTTATGAATCATTTGGTTTGTACATCAGCTAATGTTTGATGTGGTTATGTGTTATTTTGTGTGTACATCAGCTAAAGTGTGATGTAGTTAAGTGTCTTTTGTTTGAACATCAGCTAATGTGTGATGTAGTTATGCATCATTTTGTTTGTACATCAGCTAATGTGTGATGTAGTTATGTGTCATTTTGTTTGTATATCAACTAATGTGTGATGTAGTTATGCGTCATTTTGTTTCAATATCAGCTAATGGGTGCTGTATGAATGCGTCATTTTGTTTGAACATCAGCTAATGTGTGATGTAGTTATGCGTCTTTTTTTTTACATCAGCTAATGTGTGATGTAGTTATGCATCATTTTGTTTGTGCATCAGGTAATGTGTGATGTAGTTATGCGTCGTTGTGTTTGTATATCAGTTAATGTGTGATGTAGTTATGCGTCATTTTGTTTGTACATCAGCTAATGTGTGATGTAGTTATGCATCATTTTGTTTGTACATCAGCTAATGCGTGATGTAGTTATGCGTCATTTTGTTTGCACATCAGCTAATGTGTGATGTAGTCATGTGTCATTTTGTTTGTACATCAGCTAATGTGTGTTGTAGTAATGCGTCATTTTGTTTGTACATCAGCTAATGTGTGATGTAGTTATGCGTCATTTTGTTTGCACATCAGCTAATGTGTGATGAAGTTATGCATCATTTTGTTTGTATATCAGCTAATGTGTGATGTAGTTATGAATCATTTTGTTTGTACATCAGCTAATGTGTAATGTGGTTATGTGTCATTTTGTTTGTATATCAACTAATGTGTGATGTAGTTAAGTGTCTTTCGTTTGAACATCAGCTAATGTGTGATGAAGTTATGCATCATTTTGTTTGTATATCAGCTAATGTGTGATGTAGTTATGAATCATTTGGTCTGTACATCAGCTAATGTGTGATGTGGTTATGTGTCATTTTGTGTGTACATCAGCTAAAGTGTGATGTAGTTAAGTGTCTTTCGTTTGAACATCAGCTAATGTGTGATGTAGTTATGCATCATTTTATTTGTACATCAGCTAATGTGTGATGTAGTTATGTGTCATTTTGTTTGTATATCAACTAATGTGTGATGTAGTTATGCGTCATTTTGTTTCAATATCAGCTAATGGGTGCTGTATGAATGCGTCATTTTGTTTGAACATCAGCTAATGTGTGATGTAGTCATGCGTCATTTTTTTAACATCAGCTAATGTGTGATGTAGTTATGCATCATTTTGTTTGTGCATCAGCTAATGTGTGATGTAGTTATGCGTCGTTGTGTTCGTATATCAGTTAATGTGTGATGTAGTTATGCGTCATTTTGTTTGTACATCAGCTAATGTGTGATGTAGTTATGCGTCATTTTGTTTGTGCATCAGCTAATGCGTGATGTAGTTATGCGTCATTTTGTTTGCACATCAGCTAATGTGTGATGTAGTCATGTGTCATTTTGTTTGTGCATCAGCTAATGTGTGATGTAGTAATGCGTCGTTGTGTTTGTATATCAGTTAATGTGTGATGTAGTTATGCGTCATTTTGTTTGTACATCAGCTAATGTGTGATGTAGTTATGCATCATTTTGTTTGTACATCAGCTAATGCTTGATGTAGTTATGCGTCATTTTGTTTGCACATCAGCTAATGTGTGATGTAGTCATATGTCATTTTGTTTGTACATCAGCTAATGTGTGTTGTAGTCATGCGTCATTTTGTTTGTACATCAGCTAATGTGTGATGTAGTTATGCGTCATTTTGTTTGCACATCAGCTAATGTGTGATGAAGTTATGCATCATTTTGTTTGTATATCAGCTAATGTGTGATGTAGTTATGAATCATTTTGTTTGTACATCAGCTAATGTGTAATGTGGTTATGTGTCATTTTGTGTGTACATCAGCTAAAGTGTGATGTAGTTAAGTGTCTTTTGTTTGAACATCAGCTAATGTGTGATGTAGTTATGCATCATTTTGTTTGTACATCAGCTTATGTGTGATGTAGTTATGTGTCATTTTGTTAGTATATCAACTAATGTGTGATGTAGTTATGCGTCATTTTGTTTGAACAACAGCTAATGGGTGTTGTAGTAATGCGTCATTTTGTTTGTACATCAGCTAATGTGTGATGTAGTTATGCGTCATTTTGTTTGCACATCAGCTAATGTGTGATGAAGTTATGCATCATTTTGTTTGTACATCAGCTAATGTGTGATGTAGTTATGTGTCATTTTGTTTGTATATCAACTAATGTGTGATGTAGTTATGCGTCATTTTGTTTGAACAACAGCTAATGGGTGTTGTAGTAATGCGTCATTTTGTTTGAACACCAGCTAATGTGTGATGTAGTTATGCATCATTTTGTTTGTACATCAGCTAATGTGTGATGTAGTTATGTGTCATTTTGTTTGCACATCAGCTAATGTGTGATGAAGTTATGCATCATTTTGTTTGTATATCAGCTAATGTGTGATGTAGTTATGAATCATTTGGTTTGTACATCAGCTAATGTATGAAGTTATGCATCATTTTGTTTGTATATCAGCTAATGTGTGATGTAGTTATGAATCATTTGGTTTGTACATCAGCTAATGTTTGATGTGGTTATGTGTCATTTTGTGTGTACATCAGCTAAAGTGTGATGTAGTTAAGTGTCTTTTGTTTGAACATCAGCTAATGTGTGATGTAGTTATGCATCATTTTGTTTGTACATCAGCTAATGTGTGATGTAGTTATGTGTCATTTTGTTTGTATATCAACTAATGTGTGATGTAGTTATGCGTCATTTTGTTTCAATATCAGCTAATGGGTGCTGTATGAATGCGTCATTTTGTTTGAACATCAGCTAATGTGTGATGTAGTTATGCGTCATTTTTTTACATCAGCTAATGTGTGATGTAGTTATGCATCATTTTGTTTGTGCATCAGGTAATGTGTGATGTAGTTATGCGTCGTTGTGTTTGTATATCAGTTAATGTGTGATGTAGTTATGCGTCATTTTGTTTGTACATCAGCTAATGTGTGATGTAGTTATGCGTCATTTTGTTTGTACATCAGCTAATGCGTGATGTAGTTATGCGTCATTTTGTTTGCACATCAGCTAATGTGTGATGTAGTCATGTGTCATTTTGTTTGTGCAACAGCTAATGTGTGTTGTAGTAATGCGTCATTTTGTTTGTACATCAGCTAATGTGTGATGTAGTTATGCGTCATTTTGTATGCACATCAGCTAATGTGTGATGAAGTTATGCATCATTTTGTTTGTATATCAGCTAATGTGTGATGTAGTTATGAATCATTGTGTTTGTACATCAGCTAATGTGTAATGTGGTTATGTGTCATTTTGTTTGTATATCAACTAATGTGTGATGTAGTTATGCATCATTTTGTTTGAACAGCAGCTAATGGGTGTTGTAGTAATGCGTCATTTTGTTTGAACACCAGCTAATGTGTGATGTAGTTATGCATCATTTTGTTTGTACATCAGCTAATGTGTGATGTAGTTATGCGTCATTTTGTTTGCACATCAGCTAATGTGTGATGAAGTTATGCATCATTTTGTTTGTATATCAGCTAATGTGTGATGTAGTTATGAATCATTTGGTCTGTACATCAGCTAATGTGTGATGTGGTTATGTGTCATTTTGTGTGTACATCAGCTAAAGTGTGATGTAGTTAAGTGTCTTTCGTTTGAACATCAGCTAATGTGTGATGTAGTTATGCATCATTTTATTTGTACATCAGCTAATGTGTGATGTAGTTATGTGTCATTTTGTTTGTATATCAACTAATGTGTGATGTAGTTATGCGTCATTTTGTTTCAATATCAGCTAATGGGTGCTGTATGAATGCGTCATTTTGTTTGAACATCAGCTAATGTGTGATGTAGTCATGCGTCATTTTTTTAACATCAGCTAATGTGTGATGTAGTTATTCATCATTTTGTTTGTGCATCAGCTAATGTGTGATGCAGTTATGCGTCGTTGTGTTTGTATATCAGTTAATGTGTGATGTAGTTATGCGTCATTTTGTTTGTACATCAGCTAATGTGTGATGTAGTTATGCGTCATTTTGTTTGTACATCAGCTAATGCGTGATGTAGTTATGCGTCATTTTGTTTGCACATCAGCTAATGTGTATTGTAGTCATGTGTCATTTTGTTTGTGCATCAGCTAATGTGTGATGTACTTATGCGTCGTTGTGTTTGTATATCAGTTAATGTGGGATGTAGTTATGCGTCATTTTGTTTGTACATCAGCTAATGTGTGATGTAGTTATGCGTCATTTTGTTTGTACATCAGCTAATGCGTGATGTAGTTATGCGTCATTTTGTTTGCACATCAGCTAATGTGTGATGTAGTCATATGTCATTTTGTTTGTACATCAGCTAATGTGTGATGTAGTTATGGGTCATTTTGTTTGCACATCAGCTAATGTGTGATGAAGTTATGCATCATTTTGTTTGTATATCAGCTAATGTGTGATGTAGTTATGAATCATTTGGTCTGTACATCAGCTAATGTGTGATGTGGTTATGTGTCATTTTGTGTGTACATCAGCTAAAGTGTGATGTAGTTAAGTGTCTTTCGTTTGAACATCAGCTAATGTGTGATGTAGTTATGCATCATTTTATTTGTACATCAGCTAATGTGTGATGTAGTTATGTGTCATTTTGTTTGTATATCAACTAATGTGTGATGTAGTTATGCGTCATTTTGTTTCAATATCAGCTAATGGGTGCTGTATGAATGCGTCATTTTGTTTGAACATCAGCTAATGTGTGATGTAGTCATGCGTCATTTTTTTAACATCAGCTAATGTGTGATGTAGTTATGCATCATTTTGTTTGTGCATCAGCTAATGTGTGATGTAGTTATGCGTCGTTGTGTTTGTATATCAGTTAATGTGTGATGTAGTTATGCGTCATTTTGTTTGTACATCAGCTAATGTGTGATGTAGTTATGCGTCATTTTGTTTGTACATCAGCTAATGCGTGATGTAGTTATGCGTCATTTTGTTTGCACATCAGCTGATGTGTGATGTAGTCATGTGTCATTTTGTTTGTGCATCAGCTAATGTGTGATGTAGTTATCCGTCGTTGTGTTTGTATATCAGTTAATGTGTGATGTAGTTATGCGTCATTTTGTTTGTACATCAGCTAATGTGTGATGTAGTTATGCGTCATTTTGTTTGTACATCAGCTAATGCGTGATGTAGTTATGCGTCATTTTGTTTGCACATCAGCTAATGTGTGATGTAGTCATATGTCATTTTGTTTGTACATCAGCTAATGTGTGTTGTAGTCATGCGTCATTTTGTTTGTACATCAGCTAATGTGTGATGTAGTTATGAATCATTTGGTTTGTACATCAGCTAATGTTTGATGTGGTTATGTGTCATTTTGTGTGTACATCAGCTAAAGTGTGATGTAGTTAAGTGTCTTTTGTTTGAACATCAGCTAATGTGTGATGTAGTTATGCATCATTTTGTTTGTACATCAGCTAATGTGTGATGTAGTTATGTGTCATTTTGTTTGTATATCAACTAATGTGTGATGTAGTTATGCGTCATTTTGTTTCAATATCAGCTAATGGGTGCTGTATGAATGCGTCATTTTGTTTGAACATCAGCTAATGTGTGATGTAGTTATGCGTCATTTTTTTAACATCAGCTATTGTGTGATGTAGTTATGCATCATTTTGTTTGTGCATCAGCTAATGTGTGATGTAGTTATGCGTCGTTGTGTTTGTATATCAGTTAATGTGTGATGTAGTTATGCGTCATTTTGTGTGTACATCAGCTAATGTGTGATGTAGTTATGCGTCATTTTGTTTGTACATCAGCTAATGCGTGATGTAGTTATGCGTCATTTTGTTTGCACATCAGCTAATGTGTGATGTAGTCATGTATCATTTTGTTTGTACATCAGCTAATGAGTGTTGTAGTCATGCGTCATTTTGTTTGTACATCAGCTAATGTGTGATGTAGTTATGCGTCATTTTGTTTGCACATCAGCTAATGTGTGATGAAGTTATGAATCATTTTGTTTGTACATCAGCTAATGTGTAATGTGGTTATGTGTCATTTTGTTTGTATATCAACTAATGTGTGATGTAGTTATGCGTCATTTTGTTTGAACAGCAGCTAATGGGTGTTGTGGTAATGCGTCATTTTGTTTGAACACCAGCTAATGTGTAATGTAGTTATGCATCATTTTGTTTGTACATCAGCTAATGTGTGATGTAGTTATGCGTCATTTTGTTTGCACATCAGCTAATGTGTGATGAAGTTATGCATCATTTTGTTTGTATATCAGCTAATGTGTGATGTAGTTATGAATCATTTGGTTTGTACATCAGCTAATGTTTGATGTGGTTATGTGTCATTTTGTGTGTACATCAGCTAAAGTGTGATGTAGTTAAGTGTCTTTTGTTTGAACATCAGCTAATGTGTGATGTAGTTATGCATCATTTTGTTTGTACATCAGCTAATGTGTGATGTAGTTATGTGTCATTTTGTTTGTATATCAACTAATGTGTGATGTAGTTATGCGTCATTTGTTTCAATATCAGCTAATGGGTGCTGTATGAATGCCTCATTTTGTTTGAACATCAGCTAATGTGTGATGTAGTTATGCGTCATTTTTTTAACATCAGCTAATGTGTGATGTAGTTATGCATCATTTTGTTTGTGCATCAGCTAATGTGTGATGTAGTTATGCGTCGTTGTGTTTGTATATCAGTTAATGTGTTATGTAGTTATGCGTCATTTTGTTTGTACATCAGCTAATGTGTGATGTAGTTATGCGTCATTTTGTTTGTACATCAGCTAATGCGTGATGTAGTTATGCGTCATTTTGTTTGCAAATCAGCTAATGTGTGATGTAGTCATGTATCATTTTGTTTGTACATCAGCTAATGAGTGTTGTAGTCATGCGTCATTTTGTTTGTACATAAGCTAATGTGTGATGTAGTTATGCGTCATTTTGTTTGCACATCAGCTAATGTGTGATGAAGTTATGTATCATTTTGTTTGTATATCAACTAATGTGTGATGTGGTTATGCGTCATTTTTTTGACATCAGCTAATGTGTGATGTAGTTATGCATCATTTTCTTTGTGCATCAGCTAATGTGTTATGACTTATGCATCATTTTGTTTGTATATCAGCTGATGTGTAATGTAGTTATGCATCATTTTGTTTGTATATCAGCTAATGTGTGATGTAGTTATGCGTCGTTGTGTTTGTATATCAGTTAATCTGTGATGGAGTTATGCGTCATTTTGTTTGTACATCAGCTAATGTGTGATGTAGTTATGCGTCATTTTGTTTGTACATCAGCTAATGCGTGATGTAGTTATGCGTCATTTTGTTTGCACATCAGCTAATGTGTGATGTAGTCATGTGTCATTTTGTTTGTACATCAGCTAATGTGTAATGTGGTTATGTGTCATTTCGGTTGTACATCAGCTAAAGGGTGATGTAGTTAACTGTCATTTTGTTTGTATATCAACTAATGTGTGAGGTAGTTATGCGTCATTTTGTTTGCACATCAGCTAATTTGTGATGTAGTCATGTGTCATTTTGTTTGTACATCAGCTAATGTGTGTTGTAGTCATGCGTCATTTTGTTTGTACATCAGCTAATGTGTGATGTAGTTATGCGTCATTTTGTTTGCACATCAGCTAATGTGTGATGAAGTTATGCATCATTTTGTTTGTACATCAGCTAATGCGTGATGTAGTTATGCGTCATTTTGTTTGCACATCAGCTAATGTGTGATGTAGTCATGTGTCATTTTGTTTGTATATCAACTAATGTGTGATGTAGTTATGCGTCATTTTGTTTCAATATCAGCTAATGGGTGCTGTATGAATGCGTCATTTTGTTTGAACATCAGCTAATGTGTGATGTAGTTATGCGTCATTTTTTTGCATCAGCTAATGTGTGATGTAGTTATGCATCATTTTGTTTGTGCATCAGCTAATGTGTGATGTAGTTATGCGTCGTTGTGTTTGTATATCAGTTAATGTGTGATGTAGTTATGCGTCATTTTGTTTGTACATCAGCTAATGTGTGATGTAGTTATGCGTCATTTTGTTTGTACATCAGCTAATGCGTGATGTAGTTATGCGTCATTTTGTTTGCACATCAGCTAATGTGGGATGTAGTCATGTGTCATTTTGTTTGTACATCAGCTAATGTGTGTTGTAGTCATGCGTCATTTTGTTTGTATATCAGCTAATGTGTGATGTAGTTATGCGTCATTTTGTTTGCACATCAGCTAATGTGTGATGAAGTTATGCATCATTTTGTTTGTATATCAGCTAATGTGTGATGTAGTTATGAATCATTTTGTTTGTACATCAGCTAATGTGTAATGTGGTTATGTGTCATTTTGTTTGTATATCAACTAATGTGTGATGTAGTTATGCGTCATTTTGTTTGAACAGCAGCTAATGGGTGTTGTAGTAATGCGTCATTTTTTTATAACACCAGCTAATGTGTGATGTAGTTATGCGTCATTTTGTTTGCACATCAGCTAATGTGTGATGAAGTTATGTATCATTTTGTTTGTATATCAACTAATGTGTGATGTGGTTATGCGTCATTTTTTTGACATCAGCTAATGTGTAATGTAGTTATGCATCATTTTGTTTGTGCATCAGCTAATGTGTGATGACTTATGCATCATTTTGTTTGTATATCAGCTGATGTGTAATGTAGTTATGCATCATTTTGTTTGTATATCAGCTGATGTGTGATGTAGTTATGCGTCATTTTGTTTGTACATCAGCTAATGTGTGATGTAGTTATGCGTCATTTTGTTTGTACATCAGCTAATGCGTGATGTAGTTATGCGTCATTTTGTTTGCACATCAGCTAATGTGGGATGTAGTCATGTGTCATTTTGTTTGTACATCAGCTAATGTGTGTTGTAGTCATGCGTCATTTTGTTTGTATATCAGCTAATGTGTGATGTAGTTATGCGTCATTTTGTTTGCACATCAGCTAATGTGTGATGAAGTTATGCATCATTTTGTTTGTATATCAGCTAATGTGTGATGTAGTTATGAATCATTTTGTTTGTACATCAGCTAATGTGTAATGTGGTTATGTGTCATTTTGTTTGTATATCAACTAATGTGTGATGTAGTTATGCGTCATTTTGTTTGAACAGCAGCTAATGGGTGTTGTAGTAATGCGTCATTTTTTTATAACACCAGCTAATGTGTGATGTAGTTATGCGTCATTTTGTTTGCACATCAGCTAATGTGTGATGAAGTTATGTATCATTTTGTTTGTATATCAACTAATGTGTGATGTGGTTATGCGTCATTTTTTTGACATCAGCTAATGTGTAATGTAGTTATGCATCATTTTGTTTGTGCATCAGCTAATGTGTGATGACTTATGCATCATTTTGTTTGTATATCAGCTGATGTGTAATGTAGTTATGCATCATTTTGTTTGTATATCAGCTGATGTGTGATGTAGTTATGCGTCATTTTGTTTGTACATCAGCTAATGTGTGATGTAGTTATGCGTCATTTTGTTTGTACATCAGCTAATGCGTGATGTAGTTATGCGTCATTTTGTTTGCACATCAGCTAATGTGTGATGTAGTCATGTGTCATTTTGTTTGTACATCAGCTAATGTGTGATGTAGTCATGAGTCATTTTGTTTGTACATCAGCTAATGTGTGATGTAGTTATGCCTCATTTTGTTTGCACATCAGCTAATGTGTGATGAAGTTATGCATCATTTTGTTTGTATATCAGCTAATGTGTGATGTAGTTATGAATCATTTTGTTTGTACATCAGCTAATGTGTAATGTGGTTATGTGTCATTTCTGTTGTACATCAGCTAAAGGGTGATGTAGTTAACTGTCATTTTGTTTGTATATCAACTAATGTGTGATGTAGTTATGCGTCATTTTGTTTGCACATCAGCTAATTTGTGATGTAGTCATGTGTCATTTTGTTTGTACTTCAGCTAATGTGTGTTGTAGTCATGCGTCATTTTGTTTGTACATCAGCTAATGTGTGATGTAGTTATGCGTCATTTTGTTTGCACATCAGCTAATGTGTGATGAAGTTATGCATCATTTTGTTTGTATATCAGCTAATGTGTGATGTAGTTATGAATCATTTTGTTTGTACATCAGCTAATGTGTGATGTGGTTATATGTCATTTTGTGTGTACATCAGCTAAAGTGTGATGTAGTTAAGTGTCTTTTGTTTGAACATCAGCTAATGTGTGATGTAGTTATGTGTCATTTTGTTTGTATATCAACTAATGTGTGATTAAGTTATGCGTCATTTTGTTTCAATATCAGCTAATGGGTGCTGTATGAATGCGTCATTTTGTTTGAACATCAGCTAATGTGTGATGTAGTTATGCGTCATTTCTTTGCATCAGCTAATGTGTGATGTAGTTATGGATCATTTTGTTTGTGCATCGGCTAATGTGTGATGTAGTTATGCGTCGTTGTGTTTGTATATCAGTTAATGTGTGATGTGGTTATGCGTCATTTTGTTTGTACATCAGCTAATGTGTGATGTAGTTATGCGTCATTTTGTTTGTACATCAGCTAATGCGTGATGTAGTTATGCGTCATTTTGTTTGCACATCAGCTAATGTGGGATGTAGTCATGTGTCATTTTGTTTGTACATCAGCTAATGTGTGTTGTAGTCATGCGTCATTTTGTTTGTACATCAGCTAATGTGTGATGTAGTTATGCCTCATTTTGTTTGCACATCAGCTAATGTGTGATGAAGTTATGCATCATTTTGTTTGTATATCAGCTAATGTGTGATGTAGTTATGAATCATTTTGTTTGTACATCAGCTAATGTGTAATGTGGTTATGTGTCATTTTGTTTGTATATCAACTAATGTGTGATGTAGTTATGCGTCATTTTGTTTGAACAGCAGCTAATGGGTGTTGTAGTAATGCGTCATTTTTTTATAACACCAGCTAATGTGTGATGTAGTTATGCGTCATTTTGTTTGCACATCAGCTAATGTGTGATGAAGTTATGTATAATTTTGTTTGTATATCAACTAATGTGTGATGTAGTTATGCGTCATTTTTTTGACATCAGCTAATGTGTAATGTAGTTATGCATCATTTTGTTTGTGCATCAGCTAATGTGTGATGACTTATGCATCATTTTGTTTGTATATCAGCTGATGTGTAATGTAGTTATGCATCATTTTGTTTGTATATCAGCTGATGTGTGATGTAGTTATGCGTCGTTGTGTTTGTATATCAGTTAATCTGTGATGGAGTTATGCGTCATTTTGTTTGTACATCAGCTAATGTGTGATGTAGTTATGCGTCATTTTGTTTGTACATCAGCTAATGCGTGATGTAGTTATGCGTCATTTTGTTTGCACATCAGCTAATGTGTGATGTAGTCATGTGTCATTTTGTTTGTACATCAGCTAATGTGTGATGTAGTCATGAGTCATTTTGTTTGTACATCAGCTAATGTGTGATGTAGTTATGCCTCATTTTGTTTGCACATCAGCTAATGTGTGATGAAGTTATGCATCATTTTGTTTGTATATCAGCTAATGTGTGATGTAGTTATGAATCATTTTGTTTGTACATCAGCTAATGTGTAATGTGGTTATGTGTCATTTCTGTTGTACATCAGCTAAAGGGTGATGTAGTTAACTGTCATTTTGTTTGTATATCAACTAATGTGTGATGTAGTTATGCGTCATTTTGTTTGCACATCAGCTAATTTGTGATGTAGTCATGTGTCATTTTGTTTGTACATCAGCTAATGTGTGTTGTAGTCATGCGTCATTTTGTTTGTACATCAGCTAATGTGTGATGTAGTTATGCGTCATTTTGTTTGCACATCAGCTAATGTGTGATGAAGTGATGCATCATTTTGTTTGTATATCAGCTAATGTGTGATGTAGTTATGAATCATTTTGTTTGTACATCAGCTAATGTGTGATGTGGTTATATGTCATTTTGTGTGTACATCAGCTAAAGTGTGATGTAGTTAAGTGTCTTTTGTTTGAACATCAGCTAATGTGTGATGTAGTTATGCTTCTTTTTGTTTGTACATCAGCTAATGTGTGATGTAGTTATGTGTCATTTTGTTTGTATATCAACTAATGTGTGATGTAGTTATGCGTCATTTTGTTTCAATATCAGCTAATGGGTGCTGTATGAATGCGTCATTTTGTTTGAACATCAGCTAATGTGTGATGTAGTTATGCGTCATTTTTTTGCATCAGCTAATGTGTGATGTAGTTATGCATCATTTTGTTTGTGCATCAGCTAATGTGTGATGTAGTTATGCGTCGTTGTGTTTGTATATCAGTTAATGTGTGATGTAGTTATGCGTCATTTTGTTTGTACATCAGCTAATGTGTGATGTAGTTATGCGTCATTTTGTTTGTACATCAGCTAATGCGTGATGTAGTTATGCGTCATTTTGTTTGCACATCAGCTAATGTGGGATGTAGTCATGTGTCATTTTTTTTGTACATCAGCTAATGTGTGTTGTAGTCATGCGTCATTTTGTTTGTACATCAGCTAATGTGTGATGTAGTTATGCGTCATTTTGTTTGCACATCAGCTAATGTGTGATGAAGTTATGCATCATTTTGTTTGTATATCAGCTAATGTGTGATGTAGTTATGAATCATTTTGTTTGTACATCAGCTAATGTGTAATGTGGTTATGTGTCATTTTGTTTGTATATCAACTAATGTGTGATGTAGTTATGCGTCATTTTGTTTGAACAGCAGCTAATGGGTGTTGTAGTAATGCGTCATTTTTTTTTAACACCAGCTAATGTGTGATGTAGTTATGCATCATTTTGTTTGTACATCAGCTAATGTGTGATGTAGTTATGTGTCATTTTGTTTGTATATCAACTAATGTGTGATGTAGTTATGCGTTATTTTGTTTGAATATCAGCTAATGGGTGCTGTAGTAATGCGTCATTTTGTTTGTGCATCAGCTAATATGTGATGACTTATGCATCATTTTGTTTGTATATCAGCTGATGTGTAATGTAGTTATGTGTCATTTTGTTTGTATATCAGCTACTCTGTGATGTAGTTATGCGTCATTTTGTTTGTACATCAGCTAATGTGTGATGTAGTTATGTATCATTTTGTTTGTATATCAACTAATGTGTGATGTGGTTATGCGTCATTTTTTTTAACATCAGCTAATGTGTGATGTAGTTATGCATCATTTTGTTTGTGCATCAGCTAATGTGTGATGACTTATGCATCATTTTGTTTGTATATCAGCTGATGTGTAATGTAGTTATGCATCATTTTGTTTGTATATCAGCTAATGTGTGATGTAGTTATGCGTCAGTTTGTTTGTACATCAGCTAATGGGTGATGTAGAAATGCGTCATTTTGTTTGAACATCAGCTAATGTGTGATGTAGTTATGCGTCATTTTGTTTTAACATCAGCTAATCTGTGATGTAGTTATGCATCATTTTGTTTGTACATCAGCTAACGTGTGATGTAGTTATGCGTCATTTTGTTTGCACATCAGCTTACGTGTGATGTAGTTATGCGTCATTTTGTTTGCACATCAGCTAATGTGTGATGTAGTCATGCGTCATTGTGTTTGTACATCAGCTAATGTGTGATGTAGTTATGCATCACTTTGTTTGCACATCAGCTAATGTGTGATGTATTCATGTGTCATTTTGTGTGTACATCAGCTAATGTGTGATGTAGTCATGCCTCATTTTGTTTGTACATCAGCTAATGTGTGATGTAGTTATGCGTCATTTTGTTTGCACATCAGCTAAAGTGTGATGAAGTTATGCATCATTTTGTTTGTATATCAGCTAATGTGTGATGTAATTATGAATCATTTTGTTTGTACATCAGCTAATGTGCGATGTTTTTATGCATCATTTTGTTTGCACATCAGCTAACGTGTGATGTGGTTATGTGTCATTTTGTGTGTATATCAGCTAATGTGTGGTGTAGTTATGAATCATTTTGTTTGTACATCAGCTAATGTGTGATGTGGTTATGTGTCATTTTGTTTGTACATCAGCTAAAGTGTGATGTGGTTATGTGTCATTTTGTTTGTACATCAGCTAAAGTGCGATGTAGTTATGCGTCATTTTGTTTGTATATCATCTAATGTGTGATATTGTTATGCATCATTTTGTTTGCACATCAGCCAACGTGTGATGTTGTTATGTGTCATTTTGTTTGTATATCAGCTAATGTGTGATGTAGTTATGCGTCATTTTGTTTGCACATCAGCTAATGTGTGATGTAGTCATGCGTCATTTTGTTTGCACATCAGCTAATGTGTGATGTAGTCATCTGTCATTTTGTTTGTATATCAGCTAAT
>JAVVLW010003291.1:0-10953 GCA_034401795.1 Chaetoderma sp. LZ-2023a | reverse complement strand
AAATACATATACTGCCAGAGCCGTGCTGGAGTCAGAGTACAATAGGCGTAAAAGCCTAGGATTGATTGTGACAGATGCATCCACAGATAGTCCCATATGAATCGTCAGTGTGTCAGTATATCAGACATGTGAAAGCTGGTCGGCCAATCCTTGACTTTTAGTCTTGGTGCGGTGGTCCAGTGGAAAGATGCCTGGTTGCTGATGCTATGCGGAGTTGCAGGATGACGGTTCGATCCCCCGACCGGGAGATGGTGATCAACAAATTAAACTAACGGGTGCAGCACTGTCGGCTAAGTTAGCACATGGAAATTGAAGCCGCACGTTGCCAGTGCGTCAATAAAATAAAAAATACATATACTGCCAGAGCCGTGCTGGAGTCAGAGTACAATAGGCGTAAAAGCCTAGGATTGATTGTGACAGATGCATCCACAGATAGTCCCATATGAATCGTCAGTGTGTCAGTATATCAGACATGTGAAAGCTGGTCGGCCAATCCTTGACTTTTAGTCTTGGTGCGGTGGTCCAGTGGAAAGATGCCTGGTTGCTGATGCTATGCGGAGTTGCAGGATGACGGTTCGATCCCCCGACCGGGAGATGGTGATCAACAAATTAAACTAACGGGTGCAGCACTGTCGGCTAAGTTAGCACATGGAAATTGAAGCCGCACGTTGCCAGTGCGTCAATAAAATAAAAAATACATATACTGCCAGAGCCGTGCTGGAGTCAGAGTACAATAGGCGTAAAAGCCTAGGATTGATTGTGACAGATGCATCCACAGATAGTCCCATATGAATCGTCAGTGTGTCAGTATATCAGACATGTGAAAGCTGGTCGGCCAATCCTTGACTTTTAGTCTTGGTGCGGTGGTCCAGTGGAAAGATGCCTGGTTGCTGATGCTATGCGGAGTTGCAGGATGACGGTTCGATCCCCCGACCGGGAGATGGTAATCAACAAATTAAACTAACGGGTGCAGCACTGTCGGCTAAGTTAGCACATGGAAATTGAAGCCGCACGTTGCCAGTGCGTCAATAAAATAAAAAATACATATACTGCCAGAGCCGTGCTGGAGTCAGAGTACAATAGGCGTAAAAGCCTAGGATTGATTGTGACAGATGCATCCACAGATAGTCCCATATGAATCGTCAGTGTGTCAGTATATCAGACATGTGAAAGCTGGTCGGCCAATCCTTGACTTTTAGTCTTGGTGCGGTGGTCCAGTGGAAAGATGCCTGGTTGCTGATGCTATGCGGAGTTGCAGGATGACGGTTCGATCCCCCGACCGGGAGATGGTGATCAACAAATTAAACTAACGGGTGCAGCACTGTCGGCTAAGTTAGCACATGGAAATTGAAGCCGCACGTTGCCAGTGCGTCAATAAAATAAAAATACATATACTGCCAGAGCCGTGCTGGAGTCAGAGTACAATAGGCGTAAAAGCCTAGGATTGATTGTGACAGATGCATCCACAGATAGTCCCATATGAATCGTCAGTGTGTCAGTATATCAGACATGTGAAAGCTGGTCGGCCAATCCTTGACTTAAAGTCTTGGTGCGGTGGTCCAGTGGAAAGATGCCTGGTTGCTGATGCTATGCGGAGTTGCAGGATGGCGGTTCGATCCCGCGACCGGGAGATGGTGATCAACAAATTAAACTAACGGGTGCAGCACTGTCGGCTAAGTTAGCACATGGAAATTGAAGCCGCACGTTGCCAGTGCGTCAATAAAATAAAAATACATATACTGCCAGAGCCGTGCTGGAGTCAGAGTACAATAGGCGTAAAAGCCTAGGATTGATTGTGACAGATGCATCCACAGATAGTCCCATATGAATCGTCAGTGTGTCAGTATATCAGACATGTGAAAGCTGGTCGGCCAATCCTTGACTTAAAGTCTTGGTGCGGTGGTCCAGTGGAAAGATGCCTGGTTGCTGATGCTATGCGGAGTTGCAGGATGGCGGTTCGATCCCGCGACCGGGAGATGGTGATCAACAAATTAAACTAACGGGTGCAGCACTGTCGGCTAAGTTAGCACATGGAAATTGAAGCCGCACGTTGCCAGTGCGTCAATAAAATAAAAATACATATACTGCCAGAGCCGTGCTGGAGTCAGAGTACAATAGGCGTAAAAGCCTAGGATTGATTGTGACAGATGCATCCACAGATAGTCCCATATGAATCGTCAGTGTGTCAGTATATCAGACATGTGAAAGCTGGTCGGCCAATCCTTGACTTAAAGTCTTGGTGCGGTGGTCCAGTGGAAAGATGCCTGGTTGCTGATGCTATGCGGAGTTGCAGGATGGCGGTTCGATCCCGCGACCGGGAGATGGTGATCAACAAATTAAACTAACGGGTGCAGCACTGTCGCTAAGTTAGCACATGGAAATTGAAGCCGCACGTTGCCAGTGCGTCAATAAAATAAAAATACATATACTGCCAGAGCCGTGCTGGAGTCAGAGTACAATAGGCGTAAAAGCCTAGGATTGATTGTGACAGATGCATCCACAGATAGTCCCATATGAATCGTCAGTGTGTCAGTATATCAGACATGTGAAAGCTGGTCGGCCAATCCTTGACTTAAAGTCTTGGTGCGGTGGTCCAGTGGAAAGATGCCTGGTTGCTGATGCTATGCGGAGTTGCAGGATGGCGGTTCGATCCCGCGACCGGGAGATGGTGATCAACAAATTAAACTAACGGGTGCAGCACTGTCGGCTAAGTTAGCACATGGAAATTGAAGCCGCACGTTGCCAGTGCGTCAATAAAATAAAAATACATATACTGCCAGAGCCGTGCTGGAGTCAGAGTACAATAGGCGTAAAAGCCTAGGATTGATTGTGACAGATGCATCCACAGATAGTCCCATATGAATCGTCAGTGTGTCAGTATATCAGACATGTGAAAGCTGGTCGGCCAATCCTTGACTTAAAGTCTTGGTGCGGTGGTCCAGTGGAAAGATGCCTGGTTGCTGATGCTATGCGGAGTTGCAGGATGGCGGTTCGATCCCGCGACCGGGAGATGGTGATCAACAAATTAAACTAACGGGTGCAGCACTGTCGGCTAAGTTAGCACATGGAAATTGAAGCCGCACGTTGCCAGTGCGTCAATAAAATAAAAATACATATACTGCCAGAGCCGTGCTGGAGTCAGAGTACAATAGGCGTAAAAGCCTAGGATTGATTGTGACAGATGCATCCACAGATAGTCCCATATGAATCGTCAGTGTGTCAGTATATCAGACATGTGAAAGCTGGTCGGCCAATCCTTGACTTAAAGTCTTGGTGCGGTGGTCCAGTGGAAAGATGCCTGGTTGCTGATGCTATGCGGAGTTGCAGGATGGCGGTTCGATCCCGCGACCGGGAGATGGTGATCAACAAATTAAACTAACGGGTGCAGCACTGTCGGCTAAGTTAGCACATGGAAATTGAAGCCGCACGTTGCCAGTGCGTCAATAAAATAAAAATACATATACTGCCAGAGCCGTGCTGGAGTCAGAGTACAATAGGCGTAAAAGCCTAGGATTGATTGTGACAGATGCATCCACAGATAGTCCCATATGAATCGTCAGTGTGTCAGTATATCAGACATGTGAAAGCTGGTCGGCCAATCCTTGACTTAAAGTCTTGGTGCGGTGGTCCAGTGGAAAGATGCCTGGTTGCTGATGGTATGCGGAGTTGCAGGATGGCGGTTCGATCCCGCGACCGGGAGATGGTGATCAACAAATTAAACTAACGGGTGCAGCACTGTCGGCTAAGTTAGCACATGGAAATTGAAGCCGCACGTTGCCAGTGCGTCAATAAAATAAAAATACATATACTGCCAGAGCCGTGCTGGAGTCAGAGTACAATAGGCGTAAAAGCCTAGGATTGATTGTGACAGATGCATCCACAGATAGTCCCATATGAATCGTCAGTGTGTCAGTATATCAGACATGTGAAAGCTGGTCGGCCAATCCTTGACTTAAAGTCTTGGTGCGGTGGTCCAGTGGAAAGATGCCTGGTTGCTGATGCTATGCGGAGTTGCAGGATGGCGGTTCGATCCCGCGACCGGGAGATGGTGATCAACAAATTAAACTAACGGGTGCAGCACTGTCGGCTAAGTTAGCACATGGAAATTGAAGCCGCACGTTGCCAGTGCGTCAATAAAATAAAAATACATATACTGCCAGAGCCGTGCTGGAGTCAGAGTACAATAGGCGTAAAAGCCTAGGATTGATTGTGACAGATGCATCCACAGATAGTCCCATATGAATCGTCAGTGTGTCAGTATATCAGACATGTGAAAGCTGGTCGGCCAATCCTTGACTTAAAGTCTTGGTGCGGTGGTCCAGTGGAAAGATGCCTGGTTGCTGATGCTATGCGGAGTTGCAGGATGGCGGTTCGATCCCGCGACCGGGAGATGGTGATCAACAAATTAAACTAACGGGTGCAGCACTGTCGGCTAAGTTAGCACATGGAAATTGAAGCCGCACGTTGCCAGTGCGTCAATAAAATAAAAATACATATACTGCCAGAGCCGTGCTGGAGTCAGAGTACAATAGGCGTAAAAGCCTAGGATTGATTGTGACAGATGCATCCACAGATAGTCCCATATGAATCGTCAGTGTGTCAGTATATCAGACATGTGAAAGCTGGTCGGCCAATCCTTGACTTAAAGTCTTGGTGCGGTGGTCCAGTGGAAAGATGCCTGGTTGCTGATGCTATGCGGAGTTGCAGGATGGCGGTTCGATCCCGCGACCGGGAGATGGTGATCAACAAATTAAACTAACGGGTGCAGCACTGTCGGCTAAGTTAGCACATGGAAATTGAAGCCGCACGTTGCCAGTGCGTCAATAAAATAAAAATACATATACTGCCAGAGCCGTGCTGGGG
Source organism: Chaetoderma sp. LZ-2023a (assembly GCA_034401795.1). NCBI lineage: Eukaryota > Metazoa > Mollusca > Caudofoveata > Chaetodermatida > Chaetodermatidae > Chaetoderma > Chaetoderma sp. LZ-2023a. Next base: position 6,090 of record JAVVLW010003291.1, on the reverse strand, counting down.
TCAGAGTACAATAGGCGTAAAAGCCTAGGATTGATTGTGACAGATGCATCCACAGATAGTCCCATATGAATCGTCAGTGTGTCAGTATATCAGACATGTGAAAGCTGGTCGGCCAATCCTTGACTTAAAGTCTTGGTGCGGTGGTCCAGTGGAAAGATGCCTGGTTGCTGATGCTATGCGGAGTTGCAGGATGGCGGTTCGATCCCGCGACCGGGAGATGGTGATCAACAAATTAAACTAACGGGTGCAGCACTGTCGCTAAGTTAGCACATGGAAATTGAAGCCGCACGTTGCCAGTGCGTCAATAAAATAAAAATACATATACTGCCAGAGCCGTGCTGGAGTCAGAGTACAATAGGCGTAAAAGCCTAGGATTGATTGTGACAGATGCATCCACAGATAGTCCCATATGAATCGTCAGTGTGTCAGTATATCAGACATGTGAAAGCTGGTCGGCCAATCCTTGACTTAAAGTCTTGGTGCGGTTGTCCAGTGGAAAGATGCCTGGTTGCTGATGCTATGCGGAGTTGCAGGATGGCGGTTCGATCCCGCGACCGGGAGATGGTGATCAACAAATTAAACTAACGGGTGCAGCACTGTCGGCTAAGTTAGCACATGGAAATTGAAGCCGCACGTTGCCAGTGCGTCAATAAAATAAAAATACATATACTGCCAGAGCCGTGCTGGAGTCAGAGTACAATAGGCGTAAAAGCCTAGGATTGATTGTGACAGATGCATCCACAGATAGTCCCATATGAATCGTCAGTGTGTCAGTATATCAGACATGTGAAAGCTGGTCGGCCAATCCTTGACTTAAAGTCTTGGTGCGGTGGTCCAGTGGAAAGATGCCTGGTTGCTGATGCTATGCGGAGTTGCAGGATGGCGGTTCGATCCCGCGACCGGGAGATGGTGATCAACAAATTAAACTAACGGGTGCAGCACTGTCGGCTAAGTTAGCACATGGAAATTGAAGCCGCACGTTGCCAGTGCGTCAATAAAATAAAAATACATATACTGCCAGAGCCGTGCTGGAGTCAGAGTACAATAGGCGTAAAAGCCTAGGATTGATTGTGACAGATGCATCCACAGATAGTCCCATATGAATCGTCAGTGTGTCAGTATATCAGACATGTGAAAGCTGGTCGGCCAATCCTTGACTTAAAGTCTTGGTGCGGTGGTCCAGTGGAAAGATGCCTGGTTGCTGATGCTATGCGGAGTTGCAGGATGGCGGTTCGATCCCGCGACCGGGAGATGGTGATCAACAAATTAAACTAACGGGTGCAGCACTGTCGGCTAAGTTAGCACATGGAAATTGAAGCCGCACGTTGCCAGTGCGTCAATAAAATAAAAATACATATACTGCCAGAGCCGTGCTGGAGTCAGAGTACAATAGGCGTAAAAGCCTAGGATTGATTGTGACAGATGCATCCACAGATAGTCCCATATGAATCGTCAGTGTGTCAGTATATCAGACATGTGAAAGCTGGTCGGCCAATCCTTGACTTAAAGTCTTGGTGCGGTGGTCCAGTGGAAAGATGCCTGGTTGCTGATGCTATGCGGAGTTGCAGGATGGCGGTTCGATCCCGCGACCGGGAGATGGTGATCAACAAATTAAACTAACGGGTGCAGCACTGTCGGCTAAGTTAGCACATGGAAATTGAAGCCGCACGTTGCCAGTGCGTCAATAAAATAAAAATACATATACTGCCAGAGCCGTGCTGGAGTCAGAGTACAATAGGCGTAAAAGCCTAGGATTGATTGTGACAGATGCATCCACAGATAGTCCCATATGAATCGTCAGTGTGTCAGTATATCAGACATGTGAAAGCTGGTCGGCCAATCCTTGACTTAAAGTCTTGGTGCGGTGGTCCAGTGGAAAGATGCCTGGTTGCTGATGCTATGCGGAGTTGCAGGATGGCGGTTCGATCCCGCGACCGGGAGATGGTGATCAACAAATTAAACTAACGGGTGCAGCACTGTCGGCTAAGTTAGCACATGGAAATTGAAGCCGCACGTTGCCAGTGCGTCAATAAAATAAAAATACATATACTGCCAGAGCCGTGCTGGAGTCAGAGTACAATAGGCGTAAAAGCCTAGGATTGATTGTGACAGATGCATCCACAGATAGTCCCATATGAATCGTCAGTGTGTCAGTATATCAGACATGTGAAAGCTGGTCGGCCAATCCTTGACTTAAAGTCTTGGTGCGGTGGTCCAGTGGAAAGATGCCTGGTTGCTGATGCTATGCGGAGTTGCAGGATGGCGGTTCGATCCCGCGACCGGGAGATGGTGATCAACAAATTAAACTAACGGGTGCAGCACTGTCGGCTAAGTTAGCACATGGAAATTGAAGCCGCACGTTGCCAGTGCGTCAATAAAATAAAAATACATATACTGCCAGAGCCGTGCTGGAGTCAGAGTACAATAGGCGTAAAAGCCTAGGATTGATTGTGACAGATGCATCCACAGATAGTCCCATATGAATCGTCAGTGTGTCAGTATATCAGACATGTGAAAGCTGGTCGGCCAATCCTTGACTTAAAGTCTTGGTGCGGTGGTCCAGTGGAAAGATGCCTGGTTGCTGATGCTATGCGGAGTTGCAGGATGGCGGTTCGATCCCGCGACCGGGAGATGGTGATCAACAAATTAAACTAACGGGTGCAGCACTGTCGGCTAAGTTAGCACATGGAAATTGAAGCCGCACGTTGCCAGTGCGTCAATAAAATAAAAATACATATACTGCCAGAGCCGTGCTGGAGTCAGAGTACAATAGGCGTAAAAGCCTAGGATTGATTGTGACAGATGCATCCACAGATAGTCCCATATGAATCGTCAGTGTGTCAGTATATCAGACATGTGAAAGCTGGTCGGCCAATCCTTGACTTAAAGTCTTGGTGCGGTGGTCCAGTGGAAAGATGCCTGGTTGCTGATGCTATGCGGAGTTGCAGGATGGCGGTTCGATCCCGCGACCGGGAGATGGTGATCAACAAATTAAACTAACGGGTGCAGCACTGTCGGCTAAGTTAGCACATGGAAATTGAAGCCGCACGTTGCCAGTGCGTCAATAAAATAAAAATACATATACTGCCAGAGCCGTGCTGGAGTCAGAGTACAATAGGCGTAAAAGCCTAGGATTGATTGTGACAGATGCATCCACAGATAGTCCCATATGAATCGTCAGTGTGTCAGTATATCAGACATGTGAAAGCTGGTCGGCCAATCCTTGACTTAAAGTCTTGGTGCGGTGGTCCAGTGGAAAGATGCCTGGTTGCTGATGCTATGCGGAGTTGCAGGATGGCGGTTCGATCCCGCGACCGGGAGATGGTGATCAACAAATTAAACTAACGGGTGCAGCACTGTCGGCTAAGTTAGCACATGGAAATTGAAGCCGCACGTTGCCAGTGCGTCAATAAAATAAAAATACATATACTGCCAGAGCCGTGCTGGAGTCAGAGTACAATAGGCGTAAAAGCCTAGGATTGATTGTGACAGATGCATCCACAGATAGTCCCATATGAATCGTCAGTGTGTCAGTATATCAGACATGTGAAAGCTGGTCGGCCAATCCTTGACTTAAAGTCTTGGTGCGGTGGTCCAGTGGAAAGATGCCTGGTTGCTGATGCTATGCGGAGTTGCAGGATGGCGGTTCGATCCCGCGACCGGGAGATGGTGATCAACAAATTAAACTAACGGGTGCAGCACTGTCGGCTAAGTTAGCACATGGAAATTGAAGCCGCACGTTGCCAGTGCGTCAATAAAATAAAAATACATATACTGCCAGAGCCGTGCTGGAGTCAGAGTACAATAGGCGTAAAAGCCTAGGATTGATTGTGACAGATGCATCCACAGATAGTCCCATATGAATCGTCAGTGTGTCAGTATATCAGACATGTGAAAGCTGGTCGGCCAATCCTTGACTTAAAGTCTTGGTGCGGTGGTCCAGTGGAAAGATGCCTGGTTGCTGATGCTATGCGGAGTTGCAGGATGGCGGTTCGATCCCACGACCGGGAGATGGTGATCAACAAATTAAACTAACGGGTGCAGCACTGTCGGCTAAGTTAGCACATGGAAATTGAAGCCGCACGTTGCCAGTGCGTCAATAAAATAAAAATACATATACTGCCAGAGCCGTGCTGGAGTCAGAGTACAATAGGCGTAAAAGCCTAGGATTGATTGTGACAGATGCATCCACAGATAGTCCCATATGAATCGTCAGTGTGTCAGTATATCAGACATGTGAAAGCTGGTCGGCCAATCCTTGACTTAAAGTCTTGGTGCGGTGGTCCAGTGGAAAGATGCCTGGTTGCTGATGCTATGCGGAGTTGCAGGATGGCGGTTCGATCCCGCGACCGGGAGATGGTGATCAACAAATTAAACTAACGGGTGCAGCACTGTCGGCTAAGTTAGCACATGGAAATTGAAGCCGCACGTTGCCAGTGCGTCAATAAAATAAAAATACATATACTGCCAGAGCCGTGCTGGAGTCAGAGTACAATAGGCGTAAAAGCCTAGGATTGATTGTGACAGATGCATCCACAGATAGTCCCATATGAATCGTCAGTGTGTCAGTATATCAGACATGTGAAAGCTGGTCGGCCAATCCTTGACTTAAAGTCTTGGTGCGGTGGTCCAGTGGAAAGATGCCTGGTTGCTGATGCTATGCGGAGTTGCAGGATGGCGGTTCGATCCCGCGACCGGGAGATGGTGATCAACAAATTAAACTAACGGGTGCAGCACTGTCGGCTAAGTTAGCACATGGAAATTGAAGCCGCACGTTGCCAGTGCGTCAATAAAATAAAAATACATATACTGCCAGAGCCGTGCTGGAGTCAGAGTACAATAGGCGTAAAAGCCTAGGATTGATTGTGACAGATGCATCCACAGATAGTCCCATATGAATCGTCAGTGTGTCAGTATATCAGACATGTGAAAGCTGGTCGGCCAATCCTTGACTTAAAGTCTTGGTGCGGTGGTCCAGTGGAAAGATGCCTGGTTGCTGATGCTATGCGGAGTTGCAGGATGGCGGTTCGATCCCGCGACCTGGAGATGGTGATCAACAAATTAAACTAACGGGTGCAGCACTGTCGGCTAAGTTAGCACATGGAAATTGAAGCCGCACGTTGCCAGTGCGTCAATAAAATAAAAATACATATACTGCCAGAGCCGTGCTGGAGTCAGAGTACAATAGGCGTAAAAGCCTAGGATTGATTGTGACAGATGCATCCACAGATAGTCCCATATGAATCGTCAGTGTGTCAGTATATCAGACATGTGAAAGCTGGTCGGCCAATCCTTGACTTAAAGTCTTGGTGCGGTGGTCCAGTGGAAAGATGCCTGGTTGCTGATGCTATGCGGAGTTGCAGGATGGCGGTTCGATCCCGCGACCGGGAGATGGTGATCAACAAATTAAACTAACGGGTGCAGCACTGTCGGCTAAGTTAGCACATGGAAATTGAAGCCGCACGTTGCCAGTGCGTCAATAAAATAAAAATACATATACTGCCAGAGCCGTGCTGGAGTCAGAGTACAATAGGCGTAAAAGCCTAGGATTGATTGTGACAGATGCATCCACAGATAGTCCCATATGAATCGTCAGTGTGTCAGTATATCAGACATGTGAAAGCTGGTCGGCCAATCCTTGACTTAAAGTCTTGGTGCGGTGGTCCAGTGGAAAGATGCCTGGTTGCTGATGCTATGCGGAGTTGCAGGATGGCGGTTCGATCCCGCGACCGGGAGATGGTGATCAACAAATTAAACTAACGGGTGCAGCACTGTCGGCTAAGTTAGCACATGGAAATTGAAGCCGCACGTTGCCAGTGCGTCAATAAAATAAAAATACATATACTGCCAGAGCCGTGCTGGAGTCAGAGTACAATAGGCGTAAAAGCCTAGGATTGATTGTGACAGATGCATCCACAGATAGTCCCATATGAATCGTCAGTGTGTCAGTATATCAGACATGTGAAAGCTGGTCGGCCAATCCTTGACTTAAAGTCTTGGTGCGGTGGTCCAGTGGAAAGATGCCTGGTTGCTGATGCTATGCGGAGTTGCAGGATGGCAGTTCGATCCCGTGAAACATCGTCGTGTCGT
>JAVVLW010003289.1:0-25000 GCA_034401795.1 Chaetoderma sp. LZ-2023a | reverse complement strand
AAGAGGACGAGCTTCTACTCTTTCATTAACCAGGACTGGCCATAGACTGAAGACGAAAATTTCTTCTGAGGCCGAGAAGGAGATGAAGACGGAGAACTGGAGGCATCTGAGGCAGACCTACGACTAGAGGGACTCAAGAGATGGGATCGATTTGAATTAACGAAAATCATGGATGGAAAGGATTGGGAAGGCTTAGACTTCTTAGCCAATGAATGATCAGAGGTACGAAAGGGAATATCCGAACGACATTTGGATGTGATTTTAGGAATAATAGCATCAGCTAATGACTTTCAAGTAGATTCTTTTTTGGATTAATGAAGGAGCTGATGTTCCAAAAAGATCTTGACCGAATGGATGCGCAGACAGTAGTTGTTTTTTTTAGTTTACGGGATAGAGATGCAGAAGACAAAAACCCTTTCCTACGAGTGTGAAGCCAAGGAATAAACGATTGTATTAAGATGCGCTCTGTTGAATAAGCCAAGGACTTATAAATAGAGGCCAGGACTGGATCGGAACTAGATGAATTAAGGAGAGGCTCAGCTAACAGAGATTGGAAATTAGAAAGTTTGAACAAATTCCGAAAAGCCTTTTCCAAGCTACACAGATCGGACTGACCAGCAGTAATGAAAGATGATTGAGGAATCTGAGACCCAATAAGATCTGAAGTCGGGGCCCAAAAAGTGTGGACTGAACCAACATTATCGAAGTCAACCTTGGATAAACGTAACACTTTGTGGGACCCTGGGGCTACCAAATGAACATGAGAACCAGAAGTCATAGCCTTTGAATAAAAATCCAACATATCAATTAATAGAGAATCCATAGGAAGGGGAGGTTGGGATTCCGAAATGACTGGTTGAACCACTGGGGAAACAAAAGAACGTTGAGAGGAAGACTCCCCAACTAATGGAGTTTTGCAAGACTGTGAAATGAATTGAAAAGATTCATACCAATCGGAGTTTGAGGCCCTGAAAAGAAGATATTGGGAATTAGATGAGGACCCATCTGAAATAAGAGGAGGGGATGAAACGGAAAATGAATCCTCCAGGCCAGGATAAGAATCTGTATCGTGGTCATCAAGAAATGATTCATTGTCAAAAGAAATATCAGACGGATAAGGAGATGGGGTGGGAATGGAATTTGCTGGATCAGGAATCAGAGGTGTTTCCGAGATAGAAGTAGTTGTGCCTTGATGTGGAAAGAAAACACTTGAAGGTAATAAAGGTAGCAAAGATTTTCTAGCTGAAATAAAGGGATTGAACTAATCATGATGATAAAAAATGTGAAACTGAGATGGATCCAAATTCATAAGGGCGATTTCATGAATAATATCGTCCTTAGCGACTTCTGACACCAATGAGTCATGATCAGAAACAGAACCAGAAATATCAGAAAATAAATGGACTGAAGAAACTGGGTTTGCAAAACTTACCCTTCTTGAACGTTGTGACTGATGAGAAAACTGTGGGTTAGATACACCAGACTGATAAAAATTTGAATACTGAACATTTTAAGTATGAAGAGGCAGAGATCTAGAGTCCACAGTGGAGGTTACCGTTGACTGTGATTGAATGCCGGATATTGCCAAAGACAACGTTGTAGTCAAACACGAACTTGGAAGAGGAGGGTGATGGACCATTGCAAACACCAATAGTAGGTTGTGATTGACTGGAGGACTGCAAGAAATGACTGGCAAGTGATACTGAGTCAAACGATTGAGAAAGCCAGACAGAGGTAGAGATCATTTGATTGCTAGTGTTCACTGGGAACCCGTGCCTAGGTGCTGCATTATTTGAATGACTGGAATCAAAAGACCCTGAAAATCCGGCTAGACTTTGATAAGACTGAAGATCGGAAGCAGAAGACTGAAAACCGTTAGTTCTAAAACCGGAAATTAACTGACCGGAAGTCCCGAAACCAGGAAGACACGAACTGGAAGTACTGGAACCGGAAGGCTGAAAAACTGAAGTCTGAGAACCGGAAGTGCCCAAACCGGAAGCCCGCATGCCGAAGTACTAAAAATGGAAGGGTGATAACCGGATGCCTCAAAACCGGAAGACGAAAATCGCGAACCGGAAATGGAAGATCCAGAAATTTTATGACCGGAAGTCCTCGCACCAGAAGGATGACCACCATAAGTCGACGAACCGGAAAAAAGATTGGAAAAGAGAGAACCGGAAGAGGCCAGACCAGAATTGTCCAAACCGGAAACTGTCGAGCCAGAAGTACCAGATGTGGTACTAGCCTGACCGGAAGTACCCGAGCCGGAAAGTCCCGAACCAGAAGTAGTTAATGAAACACCGGAAGAAGCCAAACCGGAAGCCGAAAGCGAGGTGACAGGTGTAATCCGGTAATTGACACCTTTAAAGGAAATAATGCTGGAACCGGAAGTGGAATCAGACCATTTCTTATAAGGCATCTGCTCACCTCCGGGCCCAGTACTAAGACCAGATTTTATACTGGATGAAACAACTGCGGAAAATGAGGTACTAGGAGGAAAATCCGGAAAACCCAAACCATACAAGTCCCAAGCCCGCAGAGGACCCAAAATCGGACGAACAGTCTTGAGAAGAGTAAGAGGAACGTTTCTGATTCAGAAAATATGAAAATTGACCAGCATGCTGCGGCTGATCTGGTCGGGGAAAATGCAGAGACGAAAAACGCGGAGCGGTATGATGAGTGGAATGATGAGGCTGGAATTCTGCAAACGCATAAGGATCACTCAGATACGCAGACTTATCAGGAGCTTCTACATACGCAGGGGGATCACTCAGACCCGCAGAAACTATAGGCGAACACAGCACCGTAGAAGGATTTTGCAGATTGGGCAGATCCACCTTCTCTTCGGTCCACCCTGCTCTCTTATCCGAGATCCTAGTGGTCACAGCAGAGGACAAGGTTGACCCCGTGGCTTTCTTATAACTATTGGAGTCAACCCCGCCTACCACCTCTGGTGTGCTGAGAGAGCGGGCTAAAGTTGATAAACCAGTCAGCTCCTCCTCTTCTTTCTTCGGCAAATCATATTCATCTGTAGACGCCGATACAATGACGCGTGAAACCTTCCTCTTTTTTGATAAACGCCTATGCGACCTAACTACATGATCCGTCAAGGGAATCGGCTGGGAAGAAAACCTAGATTTTCTTTTGCCCGCACCTGCAGAAGACCCCGAGCCCTCATCAGTCGACCCGCCAGAAGGAGATAAACTCTTCTTATGAGAGGGTCTCTGATTAGGGACCAGGGCCCTCTGCGAGACCGGCTCTAATTTGATTATGTTAGGAGACATAGCCGCCGGACTGTAAACCAGAGCTGTTAAAGCTATTGGGTTGGCACGCCCCCCTCCCCCCCCCCCCCACACACTTCCCCTTGGTTGTTAGTAATAATAGTAGTGGTATCAATTGGAGCGGGAGGGAGGAGGTGTCAGAGCCCAAAAGAGACCTAAGGTAGTCATTAAATGTTTCGAACCGACCACTTGTTAGATCATGAACATGTACTGCATAACACGCAGGGATGTTGACGGTATAAGACAGTGCTTCCTGTCACAATCTCTGTTTGAACAGCGCCCCACAGGGTTGTATGCCTGTTTAGAGGCAGCCTAAAACAGTAAACAAAGGCTGATAAGTCATTTGACTAAAGGCCATATATTAAAAACAAGCCATGCAACAAACGGACTCATCCGTGAGCTTGAGAAGGCCTATGCAAATGAAGATAATCTGTAAAATTCCTGAAGGAGTGATCTCCATAAATAACGGCCGTAATAAGAAGCCATTTTAAAAATGTAACGGACTGAGCTGAAAGGCTAGATAGGGCTGTGACGTATTGTCGAAATTATTTATGTATATCCGGGATAGAGACAACCCCATAGAGGAATAAGGCCTTTATATAAGCCAATTCTTATTAAAAACGGACTCAGCCATAGGCTTGGTAAGACTGTAGAGTATGGTTTTAAATATGTTCATATTATCAGGATAATATTAAATCCCCTTGTTGACAACTTGACTCACGAAAACCGGTATTTTACTATACCATGTAAGAACTAAATAAAAAACCATAACCACATGTCTGTGCAGGTTTCTCCTTGGAACCGCACATGTTTCTGTAGAAAAACAATATATTTGAGGTGATCTGCTGAATCTCTGATTATATTGTGTAGATTTGAATCTTGCAAAATATTTTGATTACCATAGATACTCGCGGAAAAATAAATATGCAGTTTGTGCGCAACGCATTGATTACGTCACCCGGCTAGACCGGGTTTGTATGAAACGCGGATTTTGCGGTTTGAGCGGTAATTGATATGAGGCTGGAAGCTCAAATCAAGAGAATTTAGAAGAGGATGAAGTTACATGAGGGCGGCAGTGTGAACAAATATGAGACTCACTGCACATAAGAGTAATGGCCACTTTGATTCTTCTTCAGACCTGAAGTATGCGGATGACTAGTTGACTAGTTTGTATAACTACTCGCAAACATACATCATCGAGCAACCTATCTCCTCGTGTCTCTAAGATTATGTCTCATTAGGGAGCGGGATTTTTCTTTTGATTTTCAAGTTCTCAAATTTCACCACAAAAGGTAGTTTCACGATTAGATGAGTATAGAGAACCAGCCATCTTGCTCGGTCTTTCGCATTGATGTGTTGATGTATGTTGGTACACAGTCACTATGGAACGTTGAGTTAAAGTTAGGATCTGCAGGCATTTCTGCTTCCAGACAACAATAGAGTCCATTATCCCTGATCCGACGAGCATTGGTGATAGAAGCAAATCTCCGAAGGTTAAATCAGACAATGGCGTCTTTGGCTTTCTGCAAGAATTAACATTGGAAAAGCACTCCTCCATGATTGACATCGGAAGAGAGAGAGGGTTAGGCAAATGTCAAAATCATATGGTGTTATCAATAAGTCTACATATTTTGCTTTTTATCGTGGCTGCTGTGGCAACTACCATTCGATTTCATATCCTGTATGATGGCATATGCTCTACAAAAGATCTTCGGAGCCAATACTACATATATTACAGAAATCTTTAGAAAGTAGGTTCATTTTTAGGTCGACCTTGTATTTTCTCAATGATCTTGACTTTGAAACCTGAAAATCACATTCTACAGGCCATACATATATATGTTGAGACGTCAAGATTATAAAGATCGCTCATCTAGATACTGAGATCTTTGACTTTTTGCATTTTTCGATTTACTAATGGTTGCCATGGAAACGGCAATTTTTCAAAATGCTCAATGACGCCATCTTGAGATCACTCAGATTCTTGATAGCGAGGGTCCATAGATACAAAATCTTCAAAAACCTGCTGTAGGTACTCCAGTGCAATTTTCACGACCCGGCTGCTAGACTATGGAGAAGATCTGTGGACTATGGCGTGTCTGTTATATATTTCAACCTTTTAAGCGACGCGTAACGAACCACTGGGAGTGTTTTCTAACAAATTCGGCAGGAAGCATCATTGGGTCATTGAGATTCAAGATTATAATTTTAGAAACACCTTTAAAAATCTTCCTCGAAGCCGATTGACTTGAAATTTAAGAAACTTCCTCTCCGTCGATAATCGAGGTTTTTCAAATTTAAAAAAATACTATTCTCTTTACCTGCCGATGGACATTCAATAAAGAAATATTTTTATTTTCTTGAACAAATTTGATCAGTAAAGGGTTAAAGTGTTAAACTCGATGGAAGCGTGAGTACAAAGTGGGCGGGCATATTGTTCACGAGCCACACTCTGTATCAGGCATATGATGCAAGGTAAACTATAACCTAAATGCATATCTTCCGTATCATAGCAATATAGCAAAACGTGATTAGTTTTAGTAACACACTTAGAGCACACATTCCTTACCCTGTTTCGTTCGAGATCTTCAGCACATAGTTAATTACTGGTGCCCAATCGTGTTTATTCTTTCCTTTCATCCAGTCCATCAGGTATTGTCTATTCACAGCTGAATAGTCGCTTAGAATGATGTGCTCAAAATGTTCTGATGCACTTATAATAGTGGCAATTGCGGGACCTGTGCCAAAATCCAGTAGAACCTTACCATGGATATCACCTGAAAGAGTACATAGCTATTATCCAATATTATTACCATCAATTGCTGAAGGCAAATGGGTCGTCTAAAGGCAGATGGGTTAGAGTACGGAACGTTCACTGTATAACCATTTCTATTTTGTTGTACATAATGAAATCACGATTATGATTTTATCCCCAACGACACATTTCTTATCAGAATAAATTATTGCACTGACATTTTGAAAAATAATTAAATTAAAAAATGATACATTAGTCCTACCTGTTTTGAAGATTTCCTCCAATGAAGTGAGTGCAAATGACGTAATTTCTGGGTCAGTGTAGATATTTGTTAGGTACCACTCTGGACTGAAATACTTCTCATAGTCTTCACCTTTATGTCCCTCGGGGTGATTACCATCGTGTTTCAATTCCATTGTTTGTCTGCAATGTAAAAAGACTATAATGTAATATAGTATAAGCATGGGCAATGGCTGAATTTCTAGTCCTTCTAATGGCTGGAGTAGAAAGGAGGCGAACTGATCCCCACAAAAGAAATTCACACCTAGGTGTGAAAATCTTTTGTGTAATGATTTCTTCTGTGGAGGTTAGCTCATCTCTTTCTGATTGGATGTTAAATGTAGAGGATAGGTGTGAAATTCTTTTGTGGGGGCCATAAGTCCCTCCCCTTATTAAATCACGCCTCCGCCATTTTAGATATAGTGTGTGATCAGAATTCCCCCCCACCCCCCCCCCCCCCCCCACCCCACCCCACCCCCTCACTAAACCATGTGTCTCCTGTCATTACGTCATGAATGACACGAGATATTCCGTTATAATCGCTTAATAGGCCATCAAGTTGTACGAATTGTATGTCTTTACTATTTAATAAACATTATGTTGAATATGTATGATTACTGTATTCTGCGGCTGTAGTAGTAGAAACATCCTACAACTGCAATCAGACCCTGTTAATTTCTGCACACTGTGTCTTGTCCTCAGCCGTAATTGTTAGAGTCCTCAGGTTCATTCTTGACTTGAGTGTACTGAGTCTTGCTTTCTTGAGGTCACCTCGTAGCACTCTTAGCAGATTCACCTCGTAGCATGCTTAGCAGATTTATGCAATGTCGTCATCTCCTGGCTTTGTATTTGCTGGCTCAGAGTATAGCGAATTCCAAGCATTTATGTGCTGATGTCTCTTCTGGCATCTTTGCTGGGCAACTTTTACAGACAGCGGCGATGTATTACACATCTTGTATAGTGCATCGTTGGAAATTATGCTGTCTTGTTATTGGTATCGAGTTTGTCTACAGCTATTACAGTTATACAGCATCAAGGATACACAGGTTGCATTGCATAAACTTTGTCTTTTACTCAAGGCATCTTTGATCTACGAATCCATAGCTTCCAGAAGGACTGGAAAGCTATGTTCCCCATGACGCAGCATGCAGCAATGTCAGAAGTATGCAAAGCAGTGAGCCCAGGATTTTACTTTGCCACATGGGTCGCCGCCATGAAGTGGATCATCATATTCTTTAGTGTCATGCTTTGTAGATAGGCATATGTGGATGAACTATGTTTTGGATGCATTCATAAAGAGATTATCAATTTTTAGTTTTCTTGCAGCTATTGGGAGAAGTTCGTCAAGGGGTTTCTTTCCCTCATTTATGAAATCCACATCATCGGCATATTCCATCTCTAGCGGCATACCCAGTATTGACACTGGGGGATTTGGTCTTTGTGGAACGTTCCAGTACGGATTTCAATGCAGCAGCAAGGTAACAGGTGAAAAGCACCAGAGATAGACCATCTCCCTGTGAGGAGCCGATTGATCTCTCAAACTCTACAGACTTCACTGACTTGACTCATATCCTCAGCTTGGTGTCTGCAGGCAGTAGTCTCACTAGTCCTAGCTCATCTTCATTGCAACTGACCTGCCATAGCACATCTAGAATCTTTGAGCATTTAATTGTGCTGAAGGCTTGTGACATGTCAATGCCCATTTTGTGGAAATCCCAGTGTTTGGACATGACTACCAACACAGGCATGTGTTGAGCCCATACAATGTCTGCGCAGCTGCATCCACGTTTGAAGTCACTTTGACATGATCCTGTTAAGTCATCGATCTTGTCTCAGATGCGGCATAGAGTAACATTGGATAGGATTTTCCGTATGCTGTCGAGGAGGACAATGGGCCACAAATTGGGGTGGGTGAGTGGTGAGCAGGTGGCTTCTTGGGCGTGGCTAGTGCGATAAGGGTGCCTTGGCCTACAGCGTCGATGGGTAGGTGACGCATACAAGCTTACTTAATTAGGTGCATGATCGGTTTTGAGATAATGTCATTTGTATATTTGAATAGTTCATTGTTCATGCCATCAGGTCCAGATGCATGTCCATTTTTCAGGGCTTTAAGTACCTTCTCAACTTTGCTGTTTTACTCGGTGTTAGTAATGGCCTGTGGTCTCCTGAGAATGGGTGCAAGCGCTCATCATCGTGGTCAGTGAACTATTCCTTGAACCATTCTCAAATCGCCTCGGCCTTGCACTGGTCAGTCCCGATAAACTGTCCTTCATAGTTGTGTACAGTGAGTGGTGGTGTGTTGTCAGTAACTCTCAGGGCTCGGGCTGCCCGAAACATTTAGTGACAGTCATCCATGGCAGTAATTTCATCTGCTAGGGAGTCCGCTTGTTGAATAGCAAGATCTTTTAAGCGTTTGCTAATGTGGCGCAGAATGGCATCGCACTCCCGCCATAATTTGGTGCAGTCTTCACTTTGGCCACTTTGATAGATACGCAGCCGTAACACTCTGCTCTGCTGACAGTTTTACTACAAGAGGATCATCAGTATACCTAGTTTGGATGTTTTTAAGAACATCTGGTAGCTGATGATTTCATAGATTTCAGTATTTTGGTTAGGGCTTCATTCGGACCGGAGCTTACGTCGGTGTTGAATACGTTGAAATTAGTTTCAAAATCTCAACAGCGTAATATAGTTTTCCGGTAATCGAGATTCAGAGTGTATGGATCGCTTGATCCCAACACGGCCAAAGCGTGCATGGCTCCATTGACCGGCAATTAACTTAGCTCAACGGATGAGCCTGATTTTGGCTAAACATATTTTCTCAATCAATTTCACATGTATTACCAATATTAAAAATTGATCCGTTTAAACACGCGATTCTCTATTTGCTAACACAGCGGCTCAAACGTTATGTAACAATGTGTAGCATACGTTCGAGTCATGAAACGTAATGACGATTTTGGAGTCGACATACACAAGCTTAGCATTCACCAAGGCCAGGTGTGTAAGTCGACTTTGAAAGATACTTTAGCCTGCATATGTTAAAAAACATCTAAGCTCATATTGTTAAACTTTAACATCTGCAGACTGCTCAGAGGTGTTGGGCTGGGGTGGGTTGGGGTATAGTTAATCAGATGAAAAAAACAAAATTTATGTGAACTACAAGTGTGTTACAACTTCCCATGCTAAATAGGCTAAATTCACAATAGACTTATAATCACATGTGACCAGCTTATTAAAATATCATGTTTGTGGACAGTTAATTCATGGACATTTTTCATAACATTATCTATATACAGTACAGCTCAGGGGTAAGATAACATGTCTATAATCGTGAACAGAAACATGTTACTAAGACTGTTCTCTTGTGTATTTTGGGCGTAATTTGATTTGAAGACAATTGCTGTCTTACGGGCAAAACAGACAGGGCGTGGGCGGCAGTGCATCCGATTTCAAACATGATATAAAGATGTCTTCAGATTAAACATAGACTATCCGGCCACTTAACTATACCAAGAGATGTCTTCAGATTAAACATAGAATATCCGGCCACTTATCTATACCAAGAAATGTCTTCAGATTAAGCATAGACTATCCGGCCACTTAACTATACCAAGAAATGTCTTTAGATTAAACATAGACTATCCAGCCACTTAGCTATGTCAAGAAATATTTTCAGATTAACCATAGACTATCCAGCCACTTAGCTATACGAAGAAATGTCTCCAGATTAAACATAGACTATCCAGCCACTTAGCTATACCAAGAAATGTCTTCAGATTAAACAGACTATCCAGCCACTTAGCTATACCAAGAAATGTCTTCAGCTTAAACATAGACTATCCAGCCACTTAGCTATACCAAGAAATGTCTTCAGATTAAATATTGCTCATACATTATCATCACAGTTAACCCTCCGACTCCAGCGAACTGTGAACCACTGGTGCTAGTGCTACCATGCTATCTGTGGTTTATTTTGGAAGCAGTCCAGAGCAGTCACATAGATGGCAGAAGATTCCCGTCATGTTACAATACCATATGGAAAGATCAGACACCTGTCGAGCTATGCACTGTTTGGGCGAACAATCAACCATATGTAATGACAGTGATAGCTGTTTCGGGTTAGGGATTTAACACAGTAGGAAGTCAGAGAAAGAGCCTTGGAGATAAGAATCATATACATCTTTGACTCAATCTTCCAGGCTTTATCCATCAATCCGAGGCGAGTATGAACTTGAGTAGGTTATGAACCCCCCCCCCCCCCCCTTCCAGATACCATAAATCGTGTGTGCACCCTACAGATCTACATCTGATTCATCATCTTAGGGTTACATACACTGAGTCGGCAAGTTAGCATTAGCTATGCATACAACCTGAAGTTCATTAACTAATTAACTTCTGACATTAGGATATGGGGATTAGGAAAACATGCTGCTATCTGCGTTAACCTCAAAGCAAAGGAGGGAATTGAATGAGATAGGAATTAAAATAGCTCAAATTTCTGAGAGGCAGGCACATTTCTACACTGATGTGTCACTCCATCTGTCCATTACAGGCCAAACAATAGTGTAATCTGGAATTAAAGCCGTGAATAGAAGCCTCTGAAAATGATGATTTCTGGTAGAGGTATGTATACTGAGCGGCCGGAGGATTTGAGGGGTCACGACCACCTATCACTTTATGCCGGGCCCACGTAGTACCCGTGGGCACAGCCGTAGAGCTCATTGTACTAGATAGGTTCTAAATCTTAGTCACGCCATGTTCATCAAATCGATAGCTTGCCACGAATACTGAGAACAAAGTTCCTGGAACTAGCAAAGCGTGTTCTGATGAAAGGTATTGTAGTCTATTCAATAGAGAATGTGGTTTATTTACTCAAGAGAGATATCCAAATTATGACAAAATATTCCAAGCATTTCACACTGACCAGAAATGCATTAGACCATGTTGAAAGGCTACCTGCGAAAGAGTGTCAACTATTTGCATGTAATCCTCACTGTTTCTTCGCTGCTGAATACTATGGCGGCAACAGCGTCCAGTGAAATTAGTTTCAAAATATTCAACAGCATGTTTATTGTATAGTAGTGACATACAATTTGTGCACGATTCGGACTATTAAGAGTTCAAAACGGGCCAAATAGAATAATTTATGACTTAATGATTATGACGTCATCCTACAACACCTCTTAGTTGATTATGACGTCAGATGGTAGATGGATACTCTGGAAAGGTGACCTGAGACAGGTTGATATGTCTAGATATCATTGTCAGCGCATCATCTTAGAAATATGTGTTCTAATTTTGGATATTTCATTTGAGAAAATAAACTATATAGTCCTATTGGATACGCTATAAAGTCTTCCATCAGAAGTAACTTCGCTAGTTCAAAGTTGCAAGAACCTAATTACTATGTATGTACATACTGATCTAAGTAGGCCTGCTGGGTCTTTGCATCAGAGCAGATAAGACTATTTTGATCCCTAGGCTAAAAGGGTGGACGGGCCTCTAATCGTGGTTCCTCCCCCAAAATATGTGGAATTCTAGATGGTCTCAAAGGGAATTTCCAACGTTCGCTCATATAAATTTTGATCTTCTGATGGCTGGCAAGGATGCGCATTTAACTCTCTAAAATACCAATGATCTTATCAAATTATGATGCCAAGATATACTCCCCGCATTTCTTGAAAATTTTCTCAGATAGTCGGGAATATGGGGCTGATACTGGCTTAAACCACCCACTCACCAATGTTGAATATAGCTGCAGCCATGTAGCAGAAACTGAGATAGATTTGTACACTAAAAGCCTCTATGTTCTGTTTTATGTTATGCTCATATACAGGGCATGAAGATGATACTTCCACACTGGTCTCCTCTGTAAGTACCAATTTTGTTGGGAAACTAACGGCATCAAGGCTTGTAAATTGGCATCTGCATACAGAGGCAACTCTTGATTATGTCTAACCTTCAAACTAGAAACTGTTCGACACACTGAGACAATTTGATCTACCCAGGAGCTTACTATCCCAGCTTGGAATGTACGTGGTCTGACTACAATATCAAAGAGGCAAACCCTATGTGCAGATTGTAAACACTAACATCGAAAGTACATGCATTCAATAGACTAAAGTAGCTACACACTTAGAGCAGCAAGAGCCACAAGCTAGTTGACCTAGACTTTTGGACAGGGCTTCCACTAATTTCTAAACACAGGAAGTCTGAGACTTCTTGGTTAATGCTATTGAGAGTCCATGCAAGAAACATGGAAGTCCAAAATGGTTCAAATACATGTAAGTTGGTTAAAATCATTGTTTTTAAAGATGTCAGTGACAAAAATAGGAAGTCCAGGACTTCCTTGGTATGTTTTTGGGGAGTGCAAACATGAACTTTGGGAGTATAGGACTCCCGGACTTCCACTAGTGGGAGCCCTGCTTTTGGACCATGACATTAGTTTCGGATACGTCAGTGATCGCACTGCAATCATCAACCTGGCCATAAAAATGCGAAAATGTACCTCCACTACACATCCCATAGTCAATGCAGATGACATAACTCCTAAAAATGTCAAAGGGAATCCTTCAATATTAGATTCTGTCAATGCTGAGCTGAGCTCTGCCATTGCTATCACAGCCAGATTGCAACTGTTCGTGTGTGGAGATTTCAACCCCAAGCTGGGTAAAATCAGCAAGGTGGAGACGACTTCATGACTTGTCCTGAGTGTGACCTGCATGAAGAGGGCACACGCAACAGCAATGGCGATGCACTCGCAGCATTCCTCAGTTAAAATGGCTGATTTTCCACAAATACGGCTTTCAAACACCCATGCCATTACCGGACATGGACAGGAAACATTGCTGATCGCATAGGCCCCAACAGATTAAGGCTACAACAGCAGTCTTTAACCAAATGGAGGTCATACTATGCAAAATAGAAACAAAGACCTCTACTTCGGGATGCTCGGTCATATGGAGGTGCAGACCTCAATTCTGTCCATAGGTTAGTTACACCCATTCAGATGAACCATCTCTGCCTAATGTACACACCAGGGCCGTATTTAGATATGTGGGGGCCCTGGGGCAAAAGAATAAGCCGGGGGGGTCTGAAATTTTTTTTACATCTAGGTGCTCTGAGACGGCAAGAGAGTCTACTTTTAGGGTGAATTATCGCTTTCTTTCGTTGTAAAATTATTTTATTTTGCAAATTTTCGTAAATAACATTGTTGCCGAACACAAAAAAGAATTGGTGCCCCCACAAATATTAGAATAGAATTATAATGCATGATTAAGAGTTCTAAACTAATAAAGTTTGCTTTAAATGTCCTATAACTTCCAAAAAAGTGCATAATTATTTTTATCATTTTTAAATTGGGGGTCCCTTGCTTGTGGGGGGCCCGGGGGTTTTGACCCCCCTTAAATACGGTTCTGGTACAAACTGTCTACCAGGCAAAAGGGTAGATTCACCTATGACATAACCATGCTCATCGGCGATACTGATGCTTAAATGTCATACAAAATGCCCTCGGAGAGCAGATAACTAACATCAGTGCCGATGCAAACAAACCCTTAGTGAAAATACTCAAATGTAAGGAATGATCAGCTACCAACACCATAGGAGTTCTAAAAAAACCCACCTAATTAGGCATACTAATGACTGTAGTAGACTATCAGCAGAGCAGAAAGCATTATGGATTCACAGCTATCAATATGGCCAAAGTGAAGACCACACCAAACTACGCGGGGAATGCAATAACATTCCGCTCCACATGAGCAAACGGTAAAAAATCTTTCTATTCAATAAGCAGACTAGGTGTAAATCGGTAGGTGAGCGGTCACGTGCTAGCCGGCGATACTATAACTTTACCGGCCGATGTATACGTTCATATCTCTCGAGATCTCCTTCGATTCGAGATCGAGAACAGTATCTCGTATTGAGTAGCCATTGGTGTAGTGATTTCCACCCAGAATATGGTGGTAGAGAGAATTGAAACTTAAAAGGACACAAGCGCTACTCTCTTCATACCAGACAATATTAATTCACGTAAAACGAGATGATATAAAGTCTATAGTAGTCTTATGACAAGTAGTTAACAGAAAAATAGTCCCTGTGAATTCGTCGTAAAATTCAAATCTGTCGCACGTCTGTCGCGCGCAAAATGAGGTCAAGAATTTGCTGACGTTGCTTGGATGTTGATATCCCACGAACCACTGCGTAGATCAAGTCAATTCTAATGTCTGTATTAAGCTAGTGATACAGAGGTTAATATGATACCAAAATCAACACGATCCATAGTGTTCCTTTTACAGTCCACTACGGAGATGGACTGGGTCCCGATATGTCATATATTTCTACGTATAGAAATTAACCTCCGAATGAGGATAATTCATATTCTCTCAACGTCTATATGTAAATTAACCCTTTAACCATTACAGCCAAAAAACGACAAGTTCTTGCTGATGTTAGGAAAGACTCTGTGGAATACTTTCAAACTAATTTGCCTGGAATCTGTTACCTACGGCAACAACAGGTTCCAGTCGAATTAGTTTCGAAATATTCAACATATAAATCACAATTCAGTTAACGAGGCAATCGTTTACGTCCTGAATATCTGCTAGCCTTCTGAATAAAATAAGAAATATGATAAAACTGTAAACTGATTTGACTGAAAGTTGATGCTACCTGAAGACTGCAACCTTCGCCAGTCAACTTATTAAAATAATAACTGAGTAAACATTTTTTTACGCTATAAGCGTTCAGATTATCTGGCTATAATATGAAAATACACGTTGCCTATAAGCGAACGCAGACATCATTTATTGTTTAATAAATAGAACGAATTTATATCTACAGGGTCAGAATGTACAAAATATGTACATCCATGTATAGTAGGCCGCCATTTGAAGCTCATTTTTCATCCCACTTCGAGGGTATTCTGGAAATCCAGTCCGCGATAGTCACAACTAGGGCTATTGTTAGCGATACCCGCCAGCATAGTTGTGTAGCATATGTGGATTCAATTACCTCTACTTGCCCGTGGCAGGTAAAAAAAACACGTGTATAAGGCAGGTGCCCAGGACCCGAGACAGCCAGTGGAGGGGTATGGGAATGGATCATTGTCAAGGATGCAACGTTATTGAGTGTAGGGAACCACCCGAATGTTCCCAGTCTCATGTACCGAGCGACCACGTGCTAATGGATCGAAGAATTCGCTTCCGCTGCCCAGATTCAATGTGTTCCTGTGAATAGAGGAAGTGTGCGTGCGTGCGTGCGTGCGTGCGTGTGTGTCGGCCGTCTGTGCACTTATCGATTGTAACGCATCTCCTTCTAGACCGTTTAAGATAGCAACTTGGGGATGATCATACCTATGGGCAAGGATGTGCATGTCACTTTTGAAATTTTGTTCTGGGCGGGGCTCAGGGGATCATAACGTCAAAATTGGCCAGTAATTATCGATTGTAATGCAACTCCTCCTAGACCATTTCAGATAGAAACTTAAAACTGTGGGCAGGATTGCACATATTGAAGATTTCGTGACCCCACAAAGGTCAGGGTCAAGGTCGTTCAGGTTCGGGAAGAAGGTTGCCTTCTCCTCTTGGAATTGATGATTGAAATGAAACTTGAAACACGTTGTCTAGTTTTCAGGTTATTATTTCCTTCTGTATAACGGTTACCGACTTTGACTTTTTACAATATTTTCACTGAATATATTAAGTCCTTAAATGAGATAAATATAAAGATTCAAACTTAATGCTTAAGCTATCTAGCCTGACTGAGAGAGCAACAATCTATCGCGAGAATTTAGAATTTAGTTTAAGATCAAAAATTAATAGACTTCCTTTCCCTTCATGGTCGCTCATATTTATACCAGAAGAATGTGTTCCAGTCCGCTCTTCTACTATTCCTAAATGACGCCAACGGCCCATGACTGACAGTGTTTACAATTTCTGGGATCCCTTCATCCATACAAAAGTTGTGCACCTTCTTGAGAAGGGTTTTACTGAACGCTGGCTTCCAACCGTTTTGTGGCTCATATAGAATATTGCACCACCAATCTTAAGTGTGGATTCCACTTATCAAATTCTATTTTCAGAATTTAATATAAATTTCTGAGTGGTATTGAGAAGTTGAAGTGCTTAACGATTTGCTGTCAGGCACTAAAACGTACTATCCACAATTTTGCCAATGCTTTAAGCAGGCACGCAAATGGACTGAAAAGTATCTTCTTTAGTTATTGTATGACTACTAAACAATGTCCTCGTGACTTTAGTCTCATGATGTCTTGGGACAAATTCTCCTGGTAACACGACCATGTTGGGTTTTATTGAATTTCAGACACACTCACAATTGTGTTTCCAATCCTCACAGTTTTCCTCAGTTTTAATTCAATTAGAGTATAATTTCTTGGAAACTGATTGCTGTTGGTTGCAGCAACAACTTTCTGTTATTGCTTGCATTATCCCAACATCATTCAGCTCTCTCATTTCAAAATTCATCTTACGTCCTATATCTTAGCATTCCTAGCTTGACGTAAATACACCTCACAGCTTGACGCACATGAGCTGTGATTTTAATTCATAAAGGTTACATGATGTTCCATATAGGTTCGAAGTATAACGAGAATATATATGTGTCCGCACGTCTGTCCAACATGCCTTCATATCCGTCCGTCTCTCTGACTCTTCTACGAATATGGTTGCATGATGATCGTGCCTATATTCGTGAGGGGCGAAGATGGTATCGGCGAGGTTATAGGGCATCCGCAGACATTAGCGGATCAGATGGTAGCTACTCCATCTATCCATATCTACAGATGTCCACCAACCGAAGTTAAACGACCACCTCGTCAGATTGTCGTTTAACTCGCTGTGTACCATCAACAGCCATAGCTCACCATATCTACAGTTTCCATTCAGTCATGACGCACTATCATTATATTCAGTCGACGTCATTCAATAGTACAATAGAGTATAATTTCTTGGAAACTGATTGCTGTTGGTTGCAGCAACAACTTTCTGTTATTGCTTGCATTATCCCAACATCATTCAGCTCTCTCATTTCAAAATTCATCTTACGTCCTATATCTTAGCATTCCTAGCTTGACGTAAATACACCTCACAGCTTGACGCACATGAGCTGTGATTTTAATTCATAAAGGTTACATGATGTTCCATATAGGTTCGAAGTATAACGAGAATATATATGTGTCCGCACGTCTGTCCAACATGCCTTCATATCCGTCCGTCTCTCTGACTCTTCTACGAATATGGTTGCATGATGATCGTGCCTATATTCGTGAGGGGCGAAGATGGTATCGGCGAGGTTATAGGGCATCCGCAGACATTAGCGGATCAGATGGTAGCTACTCCATCTATCCATATCTACAATATGGACAGGGATGTGAATGGCACTTTTGGAATTTTGGCATGACCCTCAGGTGGTGGGGAATGTGGGGTCCAAAAATTATATTTTTCCAAAGGTTGTCATGTTGCATATCATTTTCAAACCAATGATTAGTAGTCTACAGGACAAGGAACTATTTTGATCTTGGGTCAAACCGAGTCTAGGGGGTGGTGTCAAAGGGTCAAAATTGGCCAGTAATTATCAATTGTAATGCAACTCCTCCTAGACTATTTCAGATAGAAACTTGAAACTTTGGGTATGATTACACATATGGCCAGGGATGTGCATGACACTTTTGAAACTTTGTTATGACCCCAGGGGTGGGGTTTAGGGGGTGGGGATTGTGAGTCAAAAATTAAATTTGTCCAAACGTGGTCATGTCGCATTTCATTTTGAAACCCATACCCATTGAAACTACATTTCAAGGAATTTTTTTGTGTTTCTGGCCATTGAGGGTAAAGCTCGAAGTGGTGAATGCGTGGGGATTTGCCATGGCATGCCATCGACTGCGCATTTTAGTTCCTAATGTAAACATTGTCTTGTAACCCGCAATCAAATGGGTAATTAACATAGCAAATTTTGTTGAATTCCGCGAACTTTGACTTTCTGACCCCCCCCCACCCCCCTCCACCCAGCCCAACCATGTGAGTGGAGCCTTATGTAAACGTCATCTCAATATTATGGGTAACTCACATAACAAATTTGATTGAATTCCACCAATAGGTTTCAGATCAGATAGCCAGATGGATGGACAGACAGACTGACTGACGGATGCAATATCCCATCCTACTTTTAAAAAACACATGAGGATGAGCTACAATTGCGATTTTGGCATCTTTGTCAGGAATGTAAAAAATTGACAGACAGAGACAGGCAGACTTATAATAATCGCGAGACCAAATTTATTCCACATTTTAATATTTTTCTGGATGTTTTTCGGATTACACATCAGGTTATGGAATCCTAATGTATGGTCACACCCTTTCATGTGTTAAAATTGTAGCCAAATCAGACCAGCAGTTTCCGGTCGAGATATCCACAGATTCATAATTTGATCCTATCCGAATCCAGGTTCTGTAATACGGATCATTGACAATACTGGAAATCCTCTTTGACGGCAAGTTTCTTCATGTCAAAATTTGAGCCAAATCGGATCAGTAGTTTTTTAGATAGTCGCAGCTAAAACGTATATGAGAAAGCAAAGCCTGGGACATAGAAATGCACGGAATGTGATTTATCTATAGTCATGTGAATGTGATAGTACTTATTACTAATGAACACATAAAATAACACCAAACACCAACAAACATCATTTAGAAATCCTAGAAGAAAGTACATTGTTTTGATTAAATTATTTAAATATATTGTCCACTTCTTCTGAGCTGTCAGTCCTTTATCATTTGTTATTGCCGATGTGTAAGTAAGCATATTGAAGTATAGTACCATATACATCATATAAACTGTAATTCTGAAATATTTGCCAATAGTTCTGAAATATTTGCCAATAGTTGCTGATGCGATTTTTATCTGATTTCTCATTGTTGATTTTCGTGAAATCGATACCGCCACTGTGACGCACCACTACTCGATAACAGATACTGAATGCGCAGCAAAATATAGTGACAAACACAAAATTTGGCGATGTCAGCCGTAAACTACACTTTTCTTCGAAGACTATTGCAGAGCCACGGCCGTCAATCGTTACTTTGCTGCCGACTGATAAACTGTCAAACGATGACATTTTGCGATGACGTTTCATGAATGACAAATCGTAGTAAACAAATCGTCGTAAAACAGTACCGCGTAGTAATCCCTACGCGTCACGCTCACATCAATCGATGTTTTAATTGGTTGATTTAAATGGGTTGCGCACCCAACAGCCAATGAAAATACTCCGTTGAATATGGCACGTGTGCTCATATCGAAAAATATGGAAGGGCTAGAAAGGCTGGTTTATATGATAAACCTGCTTATTGAATGCACATTTGCAGGCCAAGAGAAGACTATTTTTTTAATGGACCACTGGCATATCTGGCTCGATAACCGAGGCTGTCATTCCAGTGATACATTTTCAAAACTAATCCTCTTATGGGCTGCAAAAGGATATTTCTCAATACAGCACCTACTTTCTGTCAAGACTTTGGTTAAAGACCAAGTACTATACGCAGCGAGATTTGTGTTCTGATACGTGCAAATAACGCAACATATACTGACTAAAAAAATACAATATCATATTGTCATAGGATACAGATAATTCTGTAAATACTTCGTCGAAAGTGCCCATTTTCGTACCTTCCCAAAAACGAAACTGAAACGGAAGTACTAGCGTCAAAACAGGGATGTGACGTCATCGGAGGACCTTCATTTCTGTTACAAAAACTCTTTCATCGCTGAAAATGGAAATTTACTCAAACAACGGGAATATTTGTCGGCATATTCTCCAGGCAGCATTCACTAGAACGAGTATGAACTCATATCTGAGGGAAATAGTGACTCCGGGCCTGAAGATGGCGATGAAGTGCCGAATTTAGGCGTAGATCAAACCAATTTGAACCGTTACCAGATTTCGAACAGGCACTAGCAGACGAGTTGAACTGGCATGGACGACAGAAATGCGCGACTTCAGAACGTAGACTGGTCAGTAAATTACAAACGAGTTATTGGTTTTTCTATATGAGCTAATATTGTATTATATCTGCCGCATTAAATTATAAAGTATCTATATATATAGGCTGCGTATCAGAAAATAGACAATAATTTGCACAGTTTGTTTTAGTTTTAGTCAAAACTTACAAGTTGTGATGGGACAATGCTTGCTGTTGTAGTGACAAATACAAAACCTCCATACATGCAAAGGTCATGCTTCATTATTACAAACCGATAATTAATTAATTGTTTACAAACAGAAAACTCGAAGCAGTCCAAACGTGGCCTGGGAAGTCGCTACGCTTTGTCTTACTACGATTACTGAAATATAGATATACTGGAGCCATACGCATGTTCAAGACAGATGCTGTCCCGACTGGTTAATCATTTGTAGCCGAGCATACCTGAAGTCTGTGTAACCGCTTAGGCAAATCTGCTGGAGAAATCGCCTTCAGATCCAGTATTTGAATCCACATGTGTACAACCGTTTATACGAAACTGGCAGGGATTGTCAGTACCTAGTAGAATGTATAGCCTACTTTGTTTCCATGATTTAAGCACAGGTGGACATGTGATTTTCATGCGCCTTGTACTGTCTAGAAGTGTAAATGTTTATATATGTATAATATGTTATTATGAATACATAAGATGTATACATATATGTATCCATCATATCTACATGACACAAGTCACAAAAGTTTATTAACCTTAACCGGAAATAGTGATGGTTAGTTTTAAGCTCAAATATTTTGACCAACAAAAGGCCATACAGGCCTTATACTTCGTAATGATTCCGTAACAAAACCATACCGGTCAATCCGTACCTAGCCTATTGGTGCGTCCATAACCTAAATCTGGTTGATGATAATTTGGGTGGCTAAAACGGACAAAGAGACTGTGTCATTAAAACGGACAAAGAGGGCGTGTCATCTAACATAAATCATCATCATCTACGAGGCATATGACAAAGACATTGGCTTGTTTATGTCCTTGGTTGTGTTTGTCATCTTGTTTCTTTATGTTTTATCATGCTGTCACTTTTGCTGTGTCACTGTGATAATAAAACTACAATCTACATTGACACTCACAGGTATGCCTACTTACCAAATATAAGAATTTTTCTGTCCAATGCATAATACCTAAAATTATATTCCGTTGAAGAATTTGAAAATAATTTAACTGGAAGCCATTGCTGCCTTAGACATCAATGCCTTCCAGTCAAACCTTTTCCAAAATATTCAACAGATTGCCTTTATTATTGACCTAAGATTGACAAGGATTGTCACGGTCAGCATAAATTTGAAACCATAATCAGCATCATTATTTCTATCATTGTCCGCCATCATTATTATCTTCATTGTTACTTAAATCATGGTCACCATAAAATTATAGCTATCATAATTGTCACAGTCACCATTGTTAGGCCCATCATTACGGATGACTCTAATCTGTCGTTCAAGTATATGGCGTCATAATCAATTACATCACATGTAGGATGATGTCACAATCATATTTGAGATAAATACTCCGTCATGAAGCTGGAATAGTCCGTCAAGTGTCTGATAGATGTACTATTTAATATTAAATTAATAATCATTCTGCCGATTCTATTGAAAATTTTGAAACTAATTTGACTGTGCGCTGACTATGGCAGAAACAGCACTCAGTCAAATTAGTTTCAAAATATTCATCAGGTTAGCTGAGGTTATGTGTGTAGGTAGGTACCTTGATAATGGTATTCTAGGAATTCAGGGTTCGATCGATTCCAACTCAGGCAAATCATGAGTGGAGCTTACCTAAAATGGACACGGCATAGCTAGAAATGTATTTCTCCTTCGATCAATACTCACCATTCTGTTACTTCTGATATACAGCTGGCCTTGACAGCGGCTCTAGGATTATAGACTTAGAAAGCTTTACCGACTCCTGGGAACCGGGTACTCGGCTCCCAACTGCCGAGTACCCGTTTACCATAGAGCTCATTCTTGTTTGCATAGCAACAAGAGCAATACATGCTTTTTGCATTAAGGATTTTAGTGTTTTAAAATAATCTAAGTCTTTAATCAGTGATAGTTTGTGTGTTCTGAAAGGATAATTAAGGACTATGGAGAATACCGCCCAAGACAACCAGGTTGTATTGTTCTTTATTATCCATAGTTAAAAGACTTAGGTCTCTAAATTTCGTTGTGTCGCATGTTCCAATTTCTGACCCCATAGAATCTGGGACGTGTGCTAACAACGATATATGCCAGACGATCGCCTTCTTTAAACCCCAACAGGCGATCGGCAGATATGAAAATAGGTGGTTGCTACGGTATTTCTAACACGAATATCGGCTGACGTCGTTCTCCGTAGAATACGAGCGGGTGACGTCACACCCGGTCGCTCGGATGTTTATGTGAAGGAAAATTTTTCATTAATTCGCGCATCTTGTTCTGGGTGCTGCGTACTAAAAATGGTACCGGAAACTTTAGAATGATCAAGTTTACGTGCGATCACGATCGGTTTGCAATGAATATACCCTCAATGCTATGCGATATGATTCCTGGAGCCGTTACACATCCTGTAGGATCTATTATGATAATCAATGCGATCGTTGTTGTAACGTGGCGGGGTGGGGTGCGGGGAGGTTACGGTTAATTTATGAGTCAAAATATTTGAAAATTAATTGTCTGCCTTCCATCCGTGTCTCGTTCCGCTTGTTTATTGTAGGTTTGTGCTTATTTTATAGGCTAAGCCAGCCCCGCCATCATGTGACGACTGCCATAAGTTTGTCCGTGTAATGTTCAAGGACCATGTCTGTTTTAGGTGTGCCCTGTGTAATATAGATCATAGGTGTAATGTTTGTGCAGTGTGGTCCGTCGAAACGATGGTTAAGTTCCTTGCCCAGAAGGACTTGGCTGGGTCTGACGCGGGGTCAGGCGGTCCGAGAGGAAATCGTGGAGCGCCCGGTTCGGCCGGTGGGGGTGCTCCACGTCCCCAGCTGGAGGTGGCGGAGATGGCACCGCCGGCGTGGTTTGGTCCGGCTATGCAGGGTTTTCTGCATAGCGTTCTGCCCACGCTGGTGTCGTCCCTGCTACCAAAGGTTGGGGGGCAGTTTCTCCCCATGCCTGGTACGGATCCTGTCCTCGGACAGGATTCTGGACTGGTTACCGAGGGGGCCATCTCGTACGGCCCCCTGGCGGTCCCGTCTGGCTTCGGCCAGACGGGTTCTGTCTCTCTGCGGCCACCTCCGGGTGGTCCAGTAGCGGTGGCCGGTCCGTCAGGTGTGGGAGCCGTCCACCAGGACGGCTCCACGGTTTATTCGTCTAGTGACGGCTCTTCGGAGTCTGAAGACGATGAGGCCAAGGAGGAGAGGTTGCTGCGGCCCGTGAAGCCGCAGGTGGGGAATATGGAGTTTGATTCCGTCCTGGACGGAACCGGCCTCCGTTTGTCTGGTTTGGCGCAAGCCAGGTCAGCGGCTCCACCTGCGGCTGAGGCCAATCCGTTACCGTGCACCGGTTCCGCGCGGCTTGGTTTGTCACCAGCCGTCAGGGGAACGGGTGTGCCGGGCCAGGCGTGGTACTCACCTATCTCGCCTGGTCCGGCAGCCGGACATGGGGTGCCGTTGGCGCCCGTGTCCGGCTATGGTTCCGCGACGGTTACGGGTCCGTACGGTTTTCCGTGCGGACCTACCCCATGGACCGGAGTGTTTCATGGGGTGGCGGCGGAACCGTGTGGTAGCGGAGTGCCTGGCGTGTCAGCCGTGGCTCCTTGCCGGGAGGCCATGGCTGGCAGACCCGTGAGCACGTCAACGGGTGACGTGTTTGCGGGGGTATCTTCTTCGGAGGTAGATTGGTCTGATGCTCTAGCGTGGCTAGCCAGAGTGGACCCGTCTGTGGTTTCGGCCACGGCCGAGGAAGATGCGCCCCATCCGTCGGTTGCGTCGATTAGGACGGGGATTTTGCCCGCGGCCCGGATCCAGTCAGTGGGACTGGATCCACGGTTCATTGATTTGTTGGATGCTATTTATAGTAAACAACTAATGACCAAGGGTCAGCTCCCTGCGGCCTCCAGGGAGGTGCGGGCAAGATGTCGTATTCCACGGGGTGAATACGACAGGTATGGTGTAGTCCCGTCGGTCACGGAGGATGACCGATGGGTACTGGGCGTCCAGAGTGCCGGGTCGGGTGGTCCCGGTCCGGCACTAGTGGATAAGTCCCAGGTACACCAGGAAGAAGTCCTGGCCCTATGCGATGAGGGTGTGAGGGCAGCGATGAGTGCTGTCAATCACTCTTATCGTCTACTTCAGTCGGTGTGGGCTGAAGCGGGGGCAGGCCACCCTGTGCCACCTGTGGCGCTATCGTGCGTTAATGACGGCTTGGTGCTGTCAATGGACGCATTGGCAAGGGTGCAAGCGTGTGTGACGAAGTCCAGGAGGCAAATGGTCATTGACCATATGCGTCCGGCTACGGCAGTCAGGGAACGTCTTCTTGGGACGCCCCTGACAGGGCCTAGCATCTTTGGTGGCCAAGCGCGGGCCATCTTAGAGGACACCGCCAGTATTGCGCAGAATCGGTTAGCGGTAAATCTAGAGCTAGTGCGGCAAGCGCACGCACTAGGGGCTGTGGGTAAGCCGCTAACGGGACAGCCTTCAAAGAAACAG
>JAVVLW010003288.1:0-50000 GCA_034401795.1 Chaetoderma sp. LZ-2023a | reverse complement strand
TGTCTCGTTCCGCTTGCTTATTGTAGGTTTGTGCTTATTTATAGGCCAAGCCAGCCCCACAGTGCCACAAGTTCGTCCAGGTCCTGTTTAAGGACCATGTCTGCTTTAGATGTACTGCATGTAACCTTGATAGTAGGTGTAATGTGTGTGCAGTGTGGTCCGCGGATATGATGTTGAAGTTCCTTGCCCCAGAAGGATTTGGCTGGGTCTGACGCGGGGTCAGGCGGTCTGAAGTTAAATCTTGGAGCGTCCGGTTCGGCCGGTGGGGGCGCTCCACGTCTTCAGCTGGAGGTGGCGGAGATGGCACCGCCGGTGTGGTTTGGTCCGGCTATGCAGGGCTTTCTGCATAGTGTTCTGCCCATGCTGGTGTCGTCCCTGCTGCCGAAGGTTGTTGGGCAGTCTCTCCCCATGCTTGGTACAGACCCTGTCCTTGGACAGGGTTCTGGACTGGTCACCGAAGGAGCCGTCTCGTACGGCCCCCTGGCAGTTCCGTCGGGCTCCGGCCTGACGGGTTCTGTCTCTTTGCGGCCACCTCTGAGTGGTCCAGTAGCGGTGGCCGGTCTGTCAGGCATGGGAGCCGTCCGCGAGGACGGCTCCACGGTTTCTTCGTCTAGTGACGACTCTTCGGGGTCTGAAGACGAGGAGGAGGAGAGGTTGCTGCGGCCTGTGATGCCATGGGTGGAGAATATGGAGGTCGATTCCGTCCTGGACGGAACCGTCCTCCATCTGTCTGGCTTGGCGCAAGCCAGGGCAGCGGCTCCGCCCGTGGTTGAGGCCAATCTGGTACCGGGCACCGGTCCCGTGATGGTTGGTTTGATGCCAGCCGACACAGTGACGGGTGTGCCGGGCTAGGCGTGGTACTCACCTATCTCGCCTGGTCCGGCGGTCAGACGTGGGGTGCCGTTGGCGCCCGTGTCTGGCCACGGTTCCGTGTCTGCTATGGGTCCGCACGGTTTTCCGTGCGGGCCTACTCCATGGACTGGTGTGTTCCATGGGGTGGTGGCGGTACCGGAGTTCCTGGCGTGTCAGCCGCAGCTCCTAGCCGGGAGGCCGTGGCTGGTAGGTCCATGAGCGCGTCAACGGGTGACGTGTTCACAGGTGTGTCCCCCTCGGAAGTAGACTGGTCTGAGGCTCTGGCTTGGCTAGCCAGGGTGGACCCATCTGGTTTCGGCCACGGCCGAGGAGGATGCGCCCCGTCCGTCGGTTGCATCGATTAGGACGGGGATCTTGCCCGCAGCCCGGATCCAGTCCATTGGACTGGATCCACGGTTTAGCGAGTTGCTAGAGGCTATTTATAGTAAGTAGCTCATGACCAAGGGCCAGCTCCCTGCGTCCTCCAGGGAGGTGCGGGCGAAGTGTCGTATTTTAAGGGGGGGAATACGACAGGTATGGTGTGGTACCATCGGTTACCGAGGATGACCGATGGGTTCTGGATGTCCAGAGTGCTGGTGCGGGTGGCCCCGGTCCGGCACTGGTGGACAAATCCCAGGGACACCATGAGGAAGTCCTGTCCCTATGTGATGAGGGTGTGAGGGCAGCTATGAGTGCTGTCAACCACTCTTATCGCCTTCTTCAGTCGGTGTGGGCTGAAGCGGGGGCAGGCCACCCTGTGCCACCTGTGGCACTTTCATGCGTCAATGACGGCCTGGTGCTGTCTATGGACGCACTGGCAAGGGTGCAGGAGCATGTTACTAAGTCCAGGAGGCAAATGGTTCTTGACCATATGCGTCCGGCTACGGCCATCAGGGAGCGTCTTCTTGGGACGCCCCTGACAGGTCCTAGCATCTTCGGTGGTCAGGCGCGGGCCATCCTAGAGGACACTGCTAGCATTGCGCAGATTCAGTTGGCGGTAAACTTACAGCTGGAGCTAGTGCGGCAAGCGCACGCACTAGGGGCTGTAGGGAAGCCGATGACTGTTCAACCTTCCAAGAAGCAGAAGAAGCATAAAGGCAAGGCGAAAGCTAAGCCTAGTGCGGCTGCTGCTTCGTCTGGCTTTTCTCAGCCGCCGCCGGCGAGGAAAGCCAGGAAGGTTGTGGAGGCCCCTACCCTCCCAAATGTTGCTCCTGATCGCCCTAGAGGCGGGAAGGGTAAGTCCTCAAAGGGCGGAAAGAAGGGAGCGGATCGTACCTGAGGGTACGAGAGCTCCCTTCGTATCCGCCTGGACCGCACCTGTGCGACAGGAACAGCGGTGCCAGTTAGACCTGCCGAGCCAAGACCGAAATGGTTCTCTCTCTCTCTCTCGTTAAGAGAGGGGGGGGAGCGGACCGTGAGCCGGACAACCCCGTTAGGCGTCGAGGCGTCTATAGTGAGTGGAAGGCTCATGCGGTTCGTCGAGGCTTGGCGAGGTGTGACGTCAGACAGTCTGGTCCTGGGATGGTTATCCCAGGGATACATGCCGGAGTGGTGGGACTTTCCGCCACAGAATCTGTCTTTGGCACCTGTCTGGACACCCGTACCAAGGGAACCAGACAAGTTAGAAGCCATTCAAAATGAAGTGTCAGGTTTGCTTCTGAAGGGAGCAATAAAACCAGCAAACCAGAACACTCCAGGCTTCTATTCAAATATGTTCCTTGTCCCCAAGAGCACAGGGGGATGGAGACCCGTACTCAATCTCAGGCCATTAAATTGGTTTATCCATATGCCTCGGTTCCAGATGGAAACGCCGAGGTCGGTAATGGCAGGAATGAGGAAGGGAATGTGGTGTGTATCGATCGATCTGAAAGATGCATATTTCCACATTCCAATGAACAGGAGTTGTCACAGGTTTCTGAGATTTGCATTTCAGAATCAAGTATGGGAGTTTATTGTTCTCCCGTTTGGCCTGTCGACAGCTCCAAGGGTTTTCACAAGAGTGGTCCTTGCGGTGACAGCGTTTCTCAGAAAAGAGAACGTGGCGCTACACACCTACATAGACGATTGGATGATCAAAGCAGATACGGCAGCCAGGTTGGACGTGGATACTGCTCTGACTCTGAAGTTACTTTCAGATCTAGGCTGGATAGTCAACAAGGAGAAATCCGAGTTGACACCCACTCAACATTTCGTTTATTTGGGGATGTGATTCGATCTCGAGGAGGGCAGGGTTTACCCGTCAGAGCCCAGAGTGGTGTCTCTGTTAGCTATCCTCAAGAGTTTTCGAGTGGGAAACCACATTCAGGCGAGGCGGTTTCTTCAGATGCTGGGCATGATGGTCTCCATGGAGTAGGTGATCCCGTATGCTGCTCTAATGCGAAGACCTATCCAGTTGTATCTGATGTCTCTGTGGAAACAGAGAACAGAACCCCTGTCAAAACTGGTGTCAGTTTTGGAGCCAATAATGTTGCATCTTGTATGGTGGACAAAGCGTCAGAATCTCCTAGTAGGAGTTTCGCTGCACCTACCCCGCCCCCAGCTGTCTGTGTACATGGATCCTTCGCTGGAGGGGTGGGGGGCCTGCCTCGGAGAACACCTGGTCTCGGGCACATGGACTCTCCAAGAGAGCCAGCTGCATATCAATCTGTTGGAAATGATGACAGTGGAACTGGCATTGGAAAAGTTTCTTCCAAAAGTCAGGGGCACGGTGATATTGATACAGTCAAACAACTCGACAGTAGTATCATACATAAATCGCCAAGGTGGGACCAAGTCGCCCACACTGTATATGAAGGTGTGGCACTTGATTCAATGGTGCAGGAATTACTCAGTTGTTTTGATTGCAGCTCACATTCCTGGGCGATTGAACATTCTGGCGGATGCTTTGTCTCGCAGACAGAGAATTCTGCCAACAGAATGGTCTCTCAACCCTCCAGTTCTTCACAGGATCTTCGAGCATTGGGGCAAACCCAACGTGGACTTGTTCGCCACAAAGGAAAATGCTCAAATCATGACTTATGTCTCGCCGATTCCAGATCCAAATGCCGTCGATACAGACGCTCTGGCAATAAGCTGAAAAGGGATGTACGCTTATGCGTATTCGCCCACCATTCTTCTGCCAAAGATTTTGGTGATGATCAGGGAGGAGCCGTGCCTGGTCCTGCTAATAGCACCGTATTGGCCAAGCAGGGTGTGGTTCACGGATCTTCTGGATCTGCTGGTGGACAATCCAGTGCAGTTACCCGAGATTCCGAACATAATCTCCCAGGCCAATGGACGATTCCTACACGAGCGTCGCGAAATGTTCAAATTGACTGCATGGATGTTATCGAACAACGCAAAATTCATCGCAGCTGCGATAAGAAGGTCAACCTTCAAGTCATATAACCCCAAGGTTAACAAATTTGCAGACTGGTGTGAAGGAAAGGGTATTGATACCTTTCAATCCACTATTTAGCAAATAGCAGACTCTCTGTGAGCTATTCTATTCAGGATGAGTTCCTGTCACAATTGCTGGATACAAGTCAGCTTTGGCATCAGTTATCCCTTGTCTAGCCAACAGGGATAGTCCAGAGGTGGCCCAGTTAAATGTGATGATGAAGGGAATGAGCAATCTCCGACCGAGACAACCGGTAGTCATTCCAGCCTGGAGTCTATCTTTAGTGCTTAATGTACTGGCCAAGCACCCTTTCGAACCCTTGGGTTCGGCTAGTCTAAAGCATTTGACTCTAAAGGCGGTCTTTCTATTGGCAGCTTCCTCAGCAAGAAGGCGCAGTGAGATCCATGCGCTTTCAGCAGAGAGTGACCGATTTGTCTCTGGAGAGGGTCTGCGTCTACTGCCAAGAGCAGAGTTTATGTCACAGAGTCAATCTTTGAAATATCCCGGCAAACCGATCATTATACCGAAACTAACTAGGTTTGATCGTGATGCCAGTGTCTGGTGCCCAGTCCGTGCTTTGACTAAATACAAAAAACGGACAGACTCATTACGGTCGAATGATAGACATCTGTGGATCTGCCATAAAAAGCCTTATGGCGCCGCGTCCATGGATTTTATCTCTCGTTGGGTGGAGGAATGCATCCAAACTACCCACGAGATTGCGACTGGGCACCAGGTGCAATGCGCAATGATACACGATGTGAGGGGATGGGCCGCCTCGACTGCCCTTTACAATGGTGTTCCATTAGAGGACATCATGGCCATTGCACAATGGCACTGTGAGTCCTCATTCACGGATTACTATATGAGGGATGTGTCAGACTCTGCCAATCCACTCGCCTTAGCTGTTTTGAAACGATAGTTTTAAATGGCCACACTGATCTGCTCCCTTTTTAAACCCTGGCAAAAAATTTGGCGGGATATTATGTAATGCTGCGGGCGGTGGCAGAGTGGTTTCCAGATGATAACTCTGTTACTGTTTGTCGGATCGCATTGAAACTTCATAGGGTGGTTGGACTTGGTCTTGGGAAGAAACCTATCGAAATCGAGGATGATTCAAAAATCAAGATGGCCACCGGTGTTCCAGATGATAACTCTGTTACCGTTTGGCGGATCATATTGAAACTTCTTATGGTGGTTGGACTAGGTCTTAGAAAGAAACCTATCGAAATCGACGATGATCCGAAATCCAAGGTGCTCGCTAGCCACCGGTGGCCATCTTGAAAATTGGTTTCCGAATGATAACTTTGTTACCGTTTGTCGGATCGCATTGAAACTTGATAGGGTGGTTGGAATAGGTCTGGGGAAGAAACCTCTCGAAATCGACGATGATCCGAAATCCAAGATGGCCGTCAGCCACTGGCGTCCATCTTGAAAATTGGTTTCCGGATGATAAATCCGTTATGGTTTATTGGATCGCTTTGAAACTTCATGGAGTGGTTAGACTAGGTCTGGGGAAGAAACCTATCGAAATTGACAATGATCCGAAATCCAAGATATCCACCAGCCACCGGTGGCCATCTTGAAAATTGGTTTCCGGATGATAACTCCGTTACCGTTTGTCGAATCGTATTGAAACTTCATAGGATGGTTGGACTAGGTCTGGGGAAGAAACCTATCAAAATCGACGATGATCCGAAATCCAAGATGACCACCGGTGTCCATCTTGAAAATTGCTTTCCGGATGATAACTCTGTTACCGTTTATCACATCGCTTTGAAACTTCATAGAGTGGTTGGACTAGGTCTGCGGAAGAAGCCTATCGAAATCGACAATGATCCAAAATCCAAGATGACCACCAGCCACTGGTGGCCATCTTGAAAGTTGGTTTCCATATGATAACTCCGTTATCGTCTATCGGATCGCTTTTAAACTTCATCGGGTGGTGCGACTAGATCTGGTGAAGAAACCTATCTAGATTGACAATGATCCGAAATCCAAGATGCCTGCCAGCCACTGGTGGCCATCTTGAAAATGGGTTTCCGGATGATAACTCCGTTACCGTTTATCGGATCGCTTTGAAACTTCATAGAGTGGTTGGACTAGGTCTGAGGAAGAAACTTATCGAAATCGACACTGATCCAAAATCCAAGATGGCCGCCAGCCACGAGCTGCCATCCTGAAAGTTGTTTTCTGGATGATATCTCCGTTACCATTTATCGGATCACTTCCTAGGGTCGTTGGAATATGTCTGGTGAAGAAACCTATTGAAATTTACAATAATCTGAAATCCAAGATGGCCACCAGCCATGGGCTGCCATCTTGAAAGTTGGTTTCTGGATGATATCTCTGTTACCATTTATCAGATTACTTCCTAGGGTCATTGGCATATGTCTGGTGAAGAAACCTATCGAAATTTATGATAACCCGAAATCCAATATGGCCACCAGTCAGCGGCAGCCATCTTGAAAATTGGTTTCCAGACGATACCTCCTTGACCGTTTAGCGGATCGCTTTAACACTTAATAAGGATTACTGGTCTGAGGAAGAAATAAATATTTTCTGGTAGCTTCATTTATTAGTTTGTCATCATGGCGGGGTATTATGCGCCATTTGCGGAGCTCTTGTTGGTACTTGAAAAAGCAAAATTTAAGGAACAGACATGGTCTGGCGTAGATTACAACCAAATTGTGTCACGGATGGTCGAACAAGTGCTTGGTTGAAGGCTCCACGTCTGAAATCCAATAATCATACGGTAATTCAAGTTTGAGAGTTTTTTGTATTATGTTTATATATCATGATCATTCATATTATATATTCATGCTCATTCCCAGGCTCATATGTGCAAAGAGCAGTTAACCCACTTAGCATATTCATGTTTCAGGCGAGATGCATGTTCATGAGTTCTCTCCCTTTTTCTTAGGAGAAAAAAGGGGAGGGGGGGGGGCGGTGATGCGAATGTGATTCGGTCCCTAAACTTGATGGTCCTTTTAGGTCTCCGTATGTCAAGTTTAAGTCTAAGATCTTTCTCCAGGTGCCAAAGAAGCAATTGATGGCTTGCCCCTTCCCACCAGGTTACTGTTTAAATCTGGTGTTATCAGAAGTAATAGAATGGTGAGTATTGATCGAAGGAGAATGAAGGAAATTTCAATTTCTCTTTCTCCGAGATCTAAAAATACTCACCATTCTATTACGGACCCTGTCTCCCAGCCCCACGGAGGCAAACCATAGGTATTCTCTTGTTTGGTAGCTATGCAAACAATATGAGCCTCACTGGCAGAAGGGTACCCGTTTGTTGGGACCGGGTACCCGGTTCCAGAAGCCGGTAAAGCTTACTAAATCTAGATTCAGAGAGCCAGCTATCAGGATAGCTTGTTATCAGAAGTAATAGAATGGTGAGTATTGTTAGATCTCGGAGAAAGGGAAATTGAAATTTCCTTCAGTTCAAAGGACATGTCCCGAATGTTAATTTCCATTAGCGCACAGCCAAAAAACTGCATCTCTTGCCCACTGGCTTCATGCAAAATCACATCAGAGTCGTGCAACTCTTATTGATTTTGTTCGAGCATGCGCGCCACCATGTGCAGAGGTCAGGGCATATATGACAGTTACTCCAGCACCGGTGTCAATGGTTCCCATTGTTCTTACGCCATTAATGCAGAGGGATTTTCATTGTTGCATCCCCCTTCTTGCTTGACCCATATGCTTGCACTGAGCTGTCTGGCACTGGTACACTCTGGACTTTGGCAATACCCTGACATGCCTGGCTAATGTATACGATTGGACGTGTGCGAGTTTTTCCCTGTACATATTGGCTTAGATTTTCAGTTTCATTGTCCTCATCCAAGGTATTAGCACGAATAAATGGTGCTTGGCGCATGGGAGACTGAGTTGTCGATGAGGTAGATGGGTCTGCCTGGCTTTTGCAGCCTCAAACTTTTCCATCATTGCAGCAAAGCGTTCATCTTGCTGCGTTTCCAGCGCTTTCATTTTTTGTGCCTATTTCTCAAATAAGTTTCGTAAAGCAAATTCTCGAACTAGGGCCAAATTTATGACAGGTTTAGCATGGCCGTACATACAAGTTTATAGCCTTGCACCAGCCTGACTGGAAGCGAGCGATCTGCACTCACCTTGCTTGGCATTACAATTTGCCAGCTCTGATGGTGACAGTGGGTTGCAGGCTACATCTCTTATTTGGTTAATATTTTGCATTGCAGGATCTTCAGTGCGCAGTAAATTACATAACTTAGTCCAGTGCCCATACATGTACAGTACATGATGTACTGGTGGTAGTAATGACATCTACCAGGAAGAGAGTATGCAGGATTGTTGGAAAACCTGTAATCATACCCTTTGCTGGTTTTCTCTCGGGTGCATACTGGTCACAGTAGCTGGTGCTGAGGTTTGGCTGCTCTGCGTCATAGCACTAAGTTGTTGGGGTAAGCGCTGCTATTTGTTGTTGTAGATGTGTTAATGTGGCTTGTATCTGTGGTACACCTGTCTCTAAGTTTTTGAGACGTTTTTCGAACTCCGCATCAATAGACGCTGCTTAGTATCGATACCGGCTACCTTAGATAATAATAATAGTACATTTTTAGAGCGCTTAATCCATGCAACTGCATGCTCTAAGCGCTAACGCGCGTAAGTATTCTATGGATATGCTATTTGAAATAAATAGAATTTAAGATTGGATTTAAAGATTTCTAAAGTTGATGAGTTTCTAATTTCATTTGGTAAGTTATTCCATTCGGTAGCTGCAGTGAAAGAGAAAGTTTTATGGCCATATGTTTTAGAGTTGACCTTAGGTACTTTTAGTAGATTTAGATTTGCAGATCTGAGAGAGCGACCAGGAATGTAAGGTTGTACAAGGTCAGAGAGATAGGCTGGTGCTGTGCCAGATACACATTGGTATGTCAGACATAGTGTCTTAAAAGTTATTCTTTGCACAATGGGGAGCCAGTGCAAATCATGTAGGACCGGAGTAATGTGTTCTCGCTTGGCACACAGGGATATGATTCTCGCTGCAGTGTTCTGGACCACCTGAAGTCGCTGAATAAGTTCTTTTGAGGCGCCAATCAGGAGGCTATTACAATAATCCAGGCGCGACGTTATCAATGCTCGTACTAGCATGATCGCGGCCTCTTTTGTGATATAGCGCCTGATGCTGCCGATATTGCGCAATTGAAAATAGCAGACTTTGCAGATGTAACTAACATGTTTATCCATAGTCAGTTCATTGTCTAAGTATACACCAAGATCCTTTACGACAGTTGACAGCTTTATTTGACTATTTCCAGCTGTGATGTCACATAGGTCAGTCTTAGCACGTCGGTTTGCTGGCCCGACTAACAGAGCTTCAGTCTTTTCATCGTTAAGTTTCAGCATGTTTGTAGTCATCCACTCTTTAATGTCTATATAACACATATTGAGCTGACTTGTTGCTAAGCGTGCAGTACATGTTGAAGGTTCAAAACTAATGACAAGCTGTGTGTCATCAGCATAGAAGTGACGCATAATGTTGTGCTGATCAATAACCGATCCAAGTGGTTGTGTGTAGAGTGTAAATAACACCGGACCTAGAATAGACCCCTGAGGCACACCACACACGAGGTTGACTGGTTCTGAAAGTGTGCCGTTAATATATACAGACTGGTGTCTATCGGATAAATATGAGTGAAACCAGTTCCAGACAGTGCCTTGTAAACCAAATACACTACTCAATTGTGACATAAGTAAATGATGGTCTATCGTATCAAATGCGGCACTGAGGTCAAGGAGTAGCAACAATGACACATTACCTCTGTCTACCGCCTCTCGAATATTATTGAGGACGCATAATAGAGCAGTCTCCGTGCTATGACGCTGACGGTACGCTGACTGTGATGCACAAGCGTTGTTGCTCCTTTGCTGGGCCTTAGACAAATGTTAAAACGAATCCCAGACTCTTGTTGAGAATTTTGTTGGGACCTTGATTTATTTTGCTGATTTGAATACTTTGGTCCTTAAGCAGTGTTACTACACCGTAAGTCAATTAGTGCATGCTCACTTGCGCTGCCAGTCTGCACTGTTGATTCTTCTATGCTTTGCACAAGACAATATCTATGCATGGTGCCATCCCTAGAAAGATATACTTCAGTTCTCATGGCTACACTAACGCCTTAACGGCAATAGTCAAAGTTTAATAATTGTTTTGGTATAATCTGTCTAACTTCTGTCCAGAGTAGAAGACAGTGCCTCTGGAAAAGCATCCACACAAATGGACTGCAGAATTGCTATCAAGAGCAGGATAGGCGCATGCTATGAGACGGCTCACAGCTTTCTCCAACTGTTGCAATGAGTGCTTATTTTTCCTGAGCAAGTCTTTCCAGCTTATTTAACCATCATAGCTTGGTGAGCGTACTGATTTACTGCCTGCTACGCTGCGTCTTAGTAATTGATCAGGGCAGTAAGACATGTTGGAGCCATTGTTATGCGTAGTGCTTGAAGGTCTTGGATATCTTGGTGGATTATCCCACTCCTGCTTTAGCACATCTACCGTGGCGTGCATGGTGTCTATTACTCCCCGTCTTGTTGGGTTGCAGGATGCTTGTCTTGGTGGCGCACTGTCAGCTCTTAGCGCATCAACTTGCTGTGGCAAATTATGATGTGCTGCTTGTGATGGTGGTTGCAGCGCATTAGTGCTATGCTCACCAATGCCTTGTTGGTGTGTGCGTAGGAATTCTAAGACAATTTGCCTAAAGCATTAATTTTCAGAAATTTATGAAGTTGGTTGTGGTGGCAGTTCTATCACTTTGTCTTTCTAAACTATTATCAATATAAGTTTGCCTTATGTTTTGAGGCAAGTTTCCTGTCTCTGGTATTTTTGGACAATTTTCTACTGTATTTTGACAAGCTTTGCAGCAGTATTATTGACTGTTATTTGTGGATTATTTATGTCCACATTTTCATAGGTCTTTATTGGTGTTTGTGCCACTAAATGAGTTGTATGAGCATTAGATTGCTCAACAGAAGGATAATCCTGTGCATCCCTTTAATGTCCCATCGGTCACAATTAATAATTTATTACCGCCCCAAGGCTAAAGCAGATCTTGGGTGCTCAATGATATTTTCTGATAGCTACACCAATCTCAGTATAGCAATGTAGACTCATGAAGGCGACTTCTCATACTGAGATAGTATTCAGCTTGTAACTGGACTGGGTGTAAACGGTGGTCCACAAATATCCCATACATGTAAGTCCCAATGACTTTCTCAAGGTTGCCATGGTTGTCCAGGGCAAATAGTAGCAGATAAATCCAGTTGCCAGTCATATTTAGATGAAGTTGGGTCTCTTATGAAAATAATTATTTTCTGCAATACTTCCTGGTATAAATATTTTTAAATTTGAAAAAATCATCAGTTTGCCTCAGTAGAAATGTGCGGGACATTGTTGCAGTAGAAATGTGTGGAGCATTGTTACAGTAGAAAAGTGCAGGGCATTGTTACAGTAGAAATATGCAGGACATTGTTACAGTAGAAATATGCATGGCATTGTTACAGTAGAAATATGCAGGGCATTGTTACAGTAGAAATGTGTGGGCCATTGTCATAGTAGAAATGTGCAGGGCATTGTTACAGTAGAAAAGTGCAGGGCATTGTTACAGTAGAAATGTGCAGGGCATTGTTACAGTATAAATGTGTGGGGCATTGTTATAGTAGAAATATGCGGCGCATTGTTACAGTAGAAATATGCAGGGCATTGTTACAGTAGAAATATGTAGGACATTGTTACAGTAGAAATGTGTGGGGCATTGCTCCAGTAGGAATGTGCTGGGGCATTGCTCCAGTAGGAATGTGCAGGGCATTGTTATAGTAGAAATATGCAGGGCATTGTTACAGTAGAAATATGCAGGGCATTGTTACAGTAGAAATATACAGGGCATTGTTACAGTAGAAATGTGCAGGGTATTGTTACAGTAGAAATGTGCAGGGCATTGTCACAGTAGAAATATGCAGGGCATTGTTACAGTAGAAATGTGCAGGGCATTGCTACAGTAGAAATATGCATGGCATTGTTACAGTAGAAATATGCAGGGCATTGTTACAGTAGAAATATGCAGGACATTGTTACAGTAGAAATATGTAGGACATTGTTACAGTAGAAATGTGTGGGCCATTGTTATAGTAGAAATGTGTGGGCCATTGTCATAGTAGAAATGTGCAGGGCATTGTTACAGTAGAAAAGTGCAGGGCATTGTTACAGTAGAAATGTGTGGGGCATTGTTACAGTAGAAATATGCAGGGCATTGTTACATTAGAAATATGTAGGACATTGTTACTGTAGAAATATGTAGGACATTGTTACA
The DNA here is from genome assembly GCA_034401795.1 of Chaetoderma sp. LZ-2023a. Taxonomy (NCBI): domain Eukaryota; kingdom Metazoa; phylum Mollusca; class Caudofoveata; order Chaetodermatida; family Chaetodermatidae; genus Chaetoderma; species Chaetoderma sp. LZ-2023a. Next base: position 37,424 of record JAVVLW010003288.1, on the reverse strand, counting down.
GTGGAAATGTGTGGGGCATTGCTCCAGTAGGAATGTGCAGGGCATTGTTATAGGAGAAATATGCAGGGCATTGTTACAGTAGAAATGTGCAGGGCATTGTTACAGTAGAAATATGCAGGGCATTGTTACAGTAGAAATGTGCAGGGCATTGTTACAGTAGAAATGTGCAGGGCATTGTTACAGTAGAAATATGCAGGGCATTGTTACAGTAGAAATGTGCAGGGCATTGTTACAGTAGAAATATGCAGGGCATTGTTACAGTAGAAATATGCAGGGCATTGTTACAGTAGAAATGTGTGTGGCATTGCTACAGGAGAAATGTGTGTGGCATTGCTACAGGAGAAATGTGTGTGGCATTGCTACAGGAGAAATGTGCATGGCATCACTACAGTAGAAATGTGCGGGGAATTGGTACAGTATAAATTTATCCCTCTATCAGGTCTATTCGATTGGCCCAACATTGGCTTACAAGCATAGACCATCAAAATAGTAAGTATTCGGCCAATGTATGCTTACTCTGTGGAGTACGCAAGAAAGAACATTAAGCAGCATATTTACAGTTCACACATTGGATTATTCTTTAACGTTTGCTGGATTGAAGGATGTGTATGCGTGAGTGATCCTCACAGTTATTTTATTTTATGATAAAGCTTTTCCTTGTGTAATTCTATTTTACCAGATCTTCCCTGAGAAAATGGATGTAGAGAACATATGTGATTCTTGGGCTACTCCACCAGAAGTGCTCCCTGTGTCTAAGCAACAAAAGCGGCGCCGGTCATTAAGAATCCTACGTCGGCAATCAATCATAATCTCAAATTCACCAATTGTGACTTCTACACTGACGCCGACAGATTATGACAATGGTGAACGAGAAAGCAGTCAGACCCATCGATTCAACTCACAATCGCACACAGGCAAGTTCTCTGACTCTGCATACGAGCGGGGGTGGGGTGGGGGTGGTCCAGAGCTGTATCTAAAATACTACTGATCTGATTTGGCACAGATCTTAACACTATAAAGAACAGCACAGTTAGCAGGTATTTGAACAGCAGAGTTAGCGGGTGTTTGAACAGCAGAGATAACGGGTGTTTGAACAGCAGACTTCGTGGGTGTTTAAACAGCAGAAGTAGCGGGTATTTGAACAACACAGTTAGCGGGTGTTTGAATAGCACAGTTAGCGAGTGTTTGAACAACACAGGTAGCGAGTGTTTGAACAGCACAGGTAGCGAGGATTTGAACAGCACAGGTAGCGAGTGTTTGCACAGTTAGTGGCTATTTGAAGAGCACAGGTAGCGATTGTTTGCACAGTTAGCCAGACTATTTGTAATGTTTACAGTTCCTCACACAGTCATGACTGTTACTTTAAGCCTTTAATCATAAAGCCTAACCAAACTGGCCTCTGCAGTGGTAGTGGGCAATGGCAATTTGCAGGGCAAGAGAAGACCGTTTTTGAAGATTTAGCACTGGAATGACTGGCTCGGCGGAGTCATTCCAATGTTAAATATTAAAAAATAATTTTCCTGGCCTGCAAATGGACCTTAACATAGCAACACTTGTATCTTTAGACCTGGTTAGTTAATTACATTATAAAGTAATATCCCATCTCTATCTGCAGCTCATAATAAGCATATTGGTGCACAATAACTTTAAGATAATTATTTCTCCAGCAAATTGACAACAGTCTATATCTCATGTTTGGTTAAGCATACAGGGCCAACATTCAGGCACACCCTTATGACATGGCGTGACACAATCACGTTGGCATCAAAAGGTCAAAGTCATTAGGATAATGACAAAACTCTAGGGTTTCTCAACAATAACATTTTGCTTTTACCTCAACTTAGCCGTTCATATCTCGTGTTGGGTTAGTAATACTGCATCCGAGCTTGTGAGGGGGAATGAGACAATTACTTTGGCGGTCAAAAGGTCATGGTCGTTGATAAGTGTATTCATAGGCCTTCTATATTTAATTAATTTCTGAAGTCAAGCTTCATAATTCATTGCAGTCCAATTTTTTATGGGTCATTGCAACCACATTTCTGGTGTAAATTATATTTTGATCTGTTAGGATGAAATGTATCTTGTAATTGATCACTTGAGTAAATTTGATTGTGTTCTTCATATTTTTCAGAGACATATCCTAGCATGTGTGCTCCAGTATCCGCAAAGTATGGGATGGCAAGGATGGAGTCTGACTATGCTATATGCCAGAAGATGCCGAGAAGACGAAGTGTCAGCAGCTCTTCCCAGAAAACGAAAGCACCAGCGGCATCAAGCCTACCTGGTAAAAATGCTGTCTTGTGTCCCAGCACATCACCATTAACCGGTATACAGAGTAGGTTGGCACGTCGTGTCTTAGTATCACAAGAACGAAGGCCAAGTCAAAAGAAGCGTCGCCGATCCTCCATGTTCCGAGCGAAGGCTCAGAAAGACAGACATGTTGAGCATTCTTTTCATGATGTCTCTCCTGTTTCAAGTCTTGTTGAAGATTGGTATACACCGAAATCATCATTCTGCTTTAATTCTAGTCAAGAACAAGCTATGTACAGATCTGCTCATTCAGAATGCAGAAAATCGAATAGTGCTACAGACATATTCTTCAGTCCAATTGTCAACAAGTCTGTTACCCATGTTCTAGATCAAACAAATACGAATGCTAATAAGGAGAATGTTGCTGACATTTTGATGGCAAATGTCAACCATATAGATGTTGCAAATATTGGTACATACTTTCCAAACAAATTAGAAACATCTGTTAGATTTTGTAGTCCTGATCATCCCACACCTAGTTCACAGATAATGCATATAAATAAAGCCTTTGATTTTGATCAAAATAAACGGAACGCTCACGTATCCAAGCTATCCGTGCCTAGTGGCCAGTCTTGGTCTATGAGGGAGATGGACAGACGCTTAGCTTCAAACAGTCCAGAGATGCTACGGTCAGATACATACAATCCTGAAGCATCATCCTCATACATGAGCGATCTAAGACTTGTGTCACCATGTGATAAAATCATAACCAGCTCACAGTCACCAGAAGGCTTGTCACCGATGAATGAAGCGTTCATGGAAATAACACCAGACATATTTGTTCATCCAGATACATTATCTACATCTAGTCATACATCAGTGATGATAGCTGATTCTATATTACCTCCTGGTACACCAGACCATGTGACTGATGTAAAACCTGTTGACTCATATGATTCTGTGTTGCCAAACATTATTGCTGATTCTGTAAAAACTCATCAGAAAAACAGTTATAATGAACTGAATTCACATACAAGTGAAATGAGTCTGGAAGAATGCCTAAATACGCATGTTTCTGTCTTGGATAGTGGTCCTCCTGTTATTTCTGAATATAAGCATATATCTCGATACCTTGCAGCTACACCAAATACTCTGAATCTCGACTGTCTCATTCAAGTTAATCAGACAACATGCAATAATAGCAAGGATATTAAAAACTGGAGTGGAACTGTTATAAAGCAGAAATCTCCCAGCTTCATGCATGTCAATGAGCCGAATGGTGTGTGTTTAGATGTCAACACTGTTCCATGTTTCGATTCTCCTAGTATTAGTAACATGACAGAGGCTGTAGAGAACCTGTCTATGCAAATTAACAAAGTTAGTTATATGCGGTCATCAATGGAAATGTTCTATGATAGTCCAGTTTTACTAGAGCCAATCACAGAAGAGACGGAAAGCTTTACAGACATGAGCGATCGCATGTGTGACTCTCAGAGGCCATCCACCGACATAGAGCAGTCGATGAGTATGGTTGATGAGTCTAATGTGACTTGTGGTGTCAAGGATAATACTCGTATAATGAATCAGGATGATGAACAGCGTGTAGCGAATAAGGCGGATTTAGACATAATGATTGTACATGTGGGTAGTGATATAATTCAAGATGTTAATACTGTTAAATCTCAAGACATTACACGTGAACAGACGTGTTCAGCACAGACGGATGCTGATGCTGTAAATTGTAGTGCTTCTGGTATTAGTGTAGAAATTGTTAACCATGATAGTGATGATGTTTTAAAGGTAAATGATTTATGTATTGAAATGACCTCTCCGGTGACCTGTTCTAATGGTATGTGTATGTCGCAATCAGGAGACGATGCAGAGGCAACTGTTAGTGCTTTTGTATTTCAAAGTGTTCCTAGAGCTGATCAAGAAAAACTCTGTTATGAGAGCATGGTTTTGAACAGTACAGACATGACAGAGGAAGTTTCTGAGAGCATGGCTTTGAACAGTACAGACACGACAGAGGAATGTTCTGAGAGCATGGCTTTGAACAGTACAGATACGACAGAGGAATGTTTAGATTTAGGAGCTCAGAGCAGTAATGTCATGCTAAAACAGAATAATGATGCAAAATCTATGATGAGCTATGAAATACCTTACAGTGTGATGCAGGAAAGCATGGGCATGGATGCGGTTACTATTAGGCATGTCAGAAAACCCCGTATGGTTGGCCTGCAAAAATTAATTCATGAAAATAAGTCTTCATCCGATAGTGATTTTACTGAGGATTTGGAGTCAGAAAATATTGCAACCAGTCGTCGCTCAACTAGACTACGCCGTAAATCAACAGAATTGTTTAGACCGATAGTTTATGATAATGTTCTTTCAGATGCTGCGTTATCTCCCAATGAGTCAGCATTGTCGGAGAACGCTGACACTTTCACAATATCAGAAAAGCTCAATGAAACAAATACATGTACATTGCATGTTCCAGACAGGTCTTGTAAGAGTATACGAAAACGTAGATCAGAAGAGGTAATAAATATTGAAGAGCTTTACGGGAATAAAAGCTATAAATACAAACCGCCTACCGCGAAATGCTATGAGACAATTTTTGAATCACCCAAGTTTAGCAAGGTTATGAGCTCAAAGTGTTATCAGCGTTCTGCGATGTTCGAACCGTTCAATGTACCGCCAGTGAAAGCAAAACAGCGACAGAAGCGTGCGTCTAAGCTTGGATGGACTAGAAAATCTCACAGGACTATTTCTGATAGCAAGTTCCAGAAGAAACTCAAGATGCTTGAACAGGAGTTGGGATTTTAACCCTTTAATACTCATATCACCCAAAAACGGCTTCAGGAGTGATCTAGAGAATTGTCCATTTGCAGACTAAGTGAAGACTATTTTTCAAAATTTACCACTGGAATGACTGGCTCGATAACCGAGCCCAGTGGTAAATTTTGAAAAATAGTCTTCTCTTGGTCTGCAAATGAACATTTTCTATGAGAAAATTGAAATTTTCTTGATAAGGTTTGAGAGTTTAAAGGGTTAACCGTATGACTGCTGAGTTGTTGCAGGCAACATATTCCAGGGGTTATATCTCTGGACCTGCTATTTATTATATACTTAAATACTTAGCCACAGAACTTTCAGTCAAATTGTTTTCAATATATTCAGCAAGTCAAGAATTAGTATTATTGAAATTATTGTGTGGTGGCTTGCAGCAGCAAGAGATATAATTTACCTGTGATACTCATACTATAAATTGTTCCTATTGATATATTTTCTTTGCTCATCTGATATATATGTACTGAGAGCTGGTACAGATGGTGCAGACTGATTGCACCAAGTGTTTAGAGTGACTCGATTCTGGTGTCAGGCTTTCCCAATCATACAGTCCGGTACAACTCCATAACAGTGAACAATGTTTGGTCTGCTAAACAGGTGATGTGTTTGTAACGGCACAGGGGATGACTTGAACGCATCCTATTTTGCCATATGGTTAGCATATTTTAGAAGTGACAACACATTTTTCATGCAAAAAGAATGTAAATATGTAGATACATGCTTGATTATTGAAAAATCATTATTTAAAGGTGCATATCCACACCAAAATGCTTGAAAATAAAATTGTTGAAATTAAATACTTTTAGAGGCTTAATTTGTGTACAGTACCTCAATCGAATGAAATGAAATAAATTTTAACACATCATGATTCCATTCGATATAAATAACTTTCCTACATGTAGATTTAGTTGTGAATTTGAATTAGGGGCTCGTGCCTCTAATTAAATTTGACAACTTAAAAAATTATATTAATTTATATGTAATAAAATCGTCATATCAAGCCTCTAAAAGTATATAATTTTAACGATTTTATTTTCAACCATTCTGCTGTGAATATGCACCTTTAATTATGATATTTGTTATTTATAATCTCCATTATTTTAGTCTAAAGATTTAAATGTGTGTTTCACAGTTCGTGCACAAGTAATGTCTTCAAAACATGTGCTGCCTTACATGCCTAAACCAACATTCTTCAAACCATGTGTTTCCTAAACAGGAAAGATTCCTCAAAACATTTCTTCCATAAACACAAAACATGGTTCAAAACGTTTGTATCCTAAACAGGTAACATGCTTTGAAAAACATTGTTTACTAAACAGGTAAGATTTTTTACAACATCTTTGTTTCCTGAACACACCACATGCTTAAAAATTTGTTTCTTAACCCTTTCACGATGAAGCCGGCCAAAACCGGCCTTTCTAGTGATCTTTGGGAATGTCCATTTGCAGGCCAAGAGAAGAATATTTTTGAAATTTTACCACTGGAATGACTGGCTCGATAACCGCGCCAGTCATTCCAGTGGTAAAATTTCAAAAACACTTCTATTGGCCTGCAAATAGATATTCAGTAAGTAAATATTTAGATTTCTTGAACAAATTTAGTCAGTAAAGGGTTAAGCACGCAACATTCTTCAAAACATTTGTTTCCTAAGCCTGAAACATTCTTCAAAACATTTGTTTCCTAAGCCTGCAACATACTTCAAACATTTGTTTCCTAAGCCTGCAACATACTTCAAAACATTTGTTTCCTAAGCCTGAAACATTCTTCAAAACATTTGTTTCCTAAGCCTGAAACATTCTTCAAAACATTTGTTTCCTGAGCCTGCAACATTCTTCAAACATTTGTTTCCTAAGCCTGCAACATACTTCAAAACATTTGTTTCCTAAGCCTGAAACATTCTTCAAAACATTTGTTTCCTAAGCCTGAAACATTCTTCAAAACATTTGTTTCCTAAGCCTGCAACATTCTTCAAACATTTGTTTCCTAAGCCTGAAACATTCTTCAAAACATTTGTTTCCTAAGCCTGAAACATTCTTCAAAACATTTGTTTCCTAAGCCTGCAACATTCTTCAAACATTTGTTTCCTAAGCCTGCAACATACTTCAAAACATTTGTTTCCTAAGCCTGAAACATTCTTCAAAACATTTGTTTCCTAAGCCTGAAACATTCTTCAAAACATTTGTTTCCTAAGCCTGCAACATTCTTCAAACATTTGTTTCCTAAGCCTGCAACATTCTTCAAACATTTGTTTCCTAAGCCTGAAACATTCTTCAAACATTTGTTTCCTAAGCCTGCAACATACTTCAAAACATTTGTTTCCTAAGCCTGAAACATTCTTCAAAACATTTGTTTCCTAAGCCTGAAACATTCTTCAAAACATTTGTTTCCTAAGCCTGAAACATTCTTCAAAACATTTGTTTCCTAAGCCTGCAACATTCTTCAAAACATTTGTTTCCTAAGCCTGCAACATTCTTCAAACATTTGTTTCCTAAGCCTGAAACATTCTTCAAAACATTTGTTTCCTAAGCCTGAAACATTCTTCAAAACATTTGTTTCCTAAGCCTGCAACATTCTTCAAACATTTGTTTCCTAAGCCTGCAACATACTTCAAAACATTTGTTTCCTAAGCCTGAAACATTCTTCAAAACATTTGTTTCCTAAGCCTGAAACATTCTTCAAACATTTGTTTCCTAAGCCTGAAACATTCTTCAAAACATTTGTTTCCTAAGCCTGCAACATTCTTCAAACATTTGTTTCCTAAGCCTGCAACATTCTTCAAACATTTGTTTCCTAAGCCTGAAACATTCTTCAAACATTTGTTTCCTAAGCCTGCAACATACTTCAAAACATTTGTTTCCTAAGCCTGAAACATTCTTCAAAACATTTGTTTCCTAAGCCTGAAACATTCTTCAAAACATTTGTTTCCTAAGCCTGAAACATTCTTCAAAACATTTGTTTCCTAAGCCTGCAACATTCTTCAAACATTTGTTTCCTAAGCCTGCAACATACTTCAAAACATTTGTTTCCTAAGCCTGAAACATTCTTCAAAACATTTGTTTCCTAAGCCTGAAACATTCTTCAAAACATTTGTTTCCTAAGCCTGAAACATTCTTCAAAACATTTGTTTCCTAAGCCTGCAACATACTTCAAAACATTTGTTTCCTTAGCCTGAAACATACTTCAAAACATTTGTTTCCTAAGCCTGAAACATTCTTCAAAACATTTGTTTCCTAAGCCTGAAACATTCTTCAAAACATTTGTTTCCTAAGCCTGCAACATTCTTCAAACATTTGTTTCCTAAGCCTGAAACATTCTTCAAACATTTGTTTCCTAAGCCTGAAACATTCTTCAAACATTTGTTTCCTAAGCCTGAAACATTCTTCAAAACATTTGTTTCCTAAGCCTGAAACATTCTTCAAACATTTGTTTCCTAAGCCTGAAACATTCTTCAAAACATTTGTTTCCTAAGCCTGAAACATTCTTCAAAACATTTGTTTCCTAAGCCTGCAACATTCTTCAAACATTTGTTTCCTAAGCCTGAAACATACTTCAAAACATTTGTTTCCTAAGCCTGAAACATTCTTCAAAACATTTGTTTCCTAAGCCTGAAACATTCTTCAAAACATTTGTTTCCTAAGCCTGCAACATTCTTCAAACATTTGTTTCCTAAGCCTGCAACATACTTCAAAACATTTGTTTCCTAAGCCTGAAACATTCTTCAAAACATTTGTTTCCTACGCCTGAAACATTCTTCAAAACATTTGTTTCCTAAGCCTGCAACATTCTTCAAACATTTGTTTCCTAAGCCTGCAATATTCTTCTAACCATTTGTTTCCTAAGCATGCAATATTCTTCTAACCATTTGTTTCCTAAGCCTGCAACATTCTTCTAACCATTTGTTTCCTAAGCCTGCAATATTCTTCTAACCATTTGTTTCCTAAGCCTGCAACATTCTTCTAACCATTTGTTTCCTAAGCATGCAACATTCTTCTAACCATTTGTTTCCTAAGCCTGCAACATTCTTCTAACCATTTGTTTCCTAAGCATGCAATATTCTTCAAAACATTTGTTTCCTAAGCCTGCAACATTCTTCAAAACATTTGTTTCCTAAGCCTGAAACATACTTCAAAACATTTGTTTCCTAAGCCTGAAACATTCTTCAAAACATTTGTTTCCTAAGCCTGCAATATTCTTCTAACCATTTGTTTCCTAAGCCTGCAACATTCTTCTAACCATTTGTTTCCTAAGCCTGCAATATTCTTCTAACCATTTGTTTCTTAAGCCTGCAATATTCTTCAAAACATGTTTCCTAATCACGCAGTAGTCTTCAAAACATTTGTTTCATAAACATGTAAAATTCTTCTAACCATTTGTTTCCTAAGCCTGCAATATTCTTCAAAACATTTGTTTCCTAAGCCTTCTAAACATTTGTTTCCTAAGCCTGCAATATTCTTCTAACCATTTGTTTGCTAAGCCTGCAACATTCTTCTAACCATTTGTTTCCTAAGCCTGCAATATTCTTCAAAACATTTGTTTCCTAAACCTGCAACATTCTTCAAAACATTTGTTTCCTAAGCCTGCAATATTCTTCTAACCATTTGTTTCCTAAGCCTGCAATATTCTTCTAACCATTTGTTTCCTAAGCCTGCAATATTCTTCTAACCATTTGTTTCTTAAGCCTGCAATATTCTTCAAAACATGTTTCCTAATCACGCAGTAGTCTTCAAAACATTTGTTTCATAAACATGTAAAATTCTTCTAACCATTTGTTTCCTAAGCCTGCAATATTCTTCAAAACATTTGTTTCCTAAGCCTTCTAAACATTTGTTTCCTAAGCCTGCAATATTCTTCTAACCATTTGTTTCCTAAGCCTGCAACATTCTTCTAACCATTTGTTTCCTAAGCCTGCAATATTCTTCAAAACATTTGTTTCCTAAACCTGCAACATTCTTTAAAACATTTGTTTCCTAAGCCTGCAATATTCTTCTAACCATTTGTTTCCTAAGCCTGCAATATTCTTCTAACCATTTGTTTCCTAAGCCTGCAATATTCTTCAAAACATGTTTCCTAATCACGCAGTAGTCTTCAAAACATTTGTTTCCTAAACCTGTAAAATTCTTTAAAACATCTGTTTCTTAAACACGCAGCATTTTGTAAAACATTTCTTTCCTAAACAGAAAGACTTCTCCATTTTTTATTAGTTGACATGGCCTGAAAGACCCCGTGTGCTAATACCAGTATACATGTCCATCTACTTTTGCTTTAAAAGATTACAATTCATTAACTGCTTGGCTGATCTCAACCAAACATGCCAGACTTTGCTGGAATCAATCCAAACTTGTATAGAGAAATTTTCTTGGTAAATTCTTTTGGTGGCCATCTTGGATTTTCAAAAGATTTCCGGAAATCCGTTGAAACTCCATAGACTGCTTAACTAATGGCCTTATTTCAACAAAACTTGGATTGAAAGATCTTATGGCGGTTGGCGTGAAGACTTATAATGAGAGATTTAATTGGTCAATGTTTGGGGGTGGCCATCTTGGATTTTTTGAAAATGTCGAGGAAAGCTGTAAAAACACTACTCATTAACTGGTTGACTATTGTGTTAGACTTCTGACTTGAATACAGCAATTTGAATGGTCAATCTTTCAGGTTGCCATCTTGGATTTTCCAAAGATTTCTGGAAAATCGGATAAAAGACTATATATATACATGTATTCATTAACCATTGTCCTGATTGCAACCAAACTTGCCTGAAAGGACTACAGTTATATATTTCTGAACGTGTATACAGAATTTGGATGGGGTGAATTTTCTGGTGACCATCTTCTGGTAGCCATCTTGAAATTTCTGAAATTGTTTGGAAATCCTTTAAAATGCTATTTCTTTAATCAATGGCCTAATTTTAATGAAACTGGGGTGGAGTGATCTTATGGCGGTAAGCTTCAGCAAATGTAATGAGAATTTTGATTGGTAAATACTTTTCAATGGCCATTGTGGATTTTCCAAGTATTTCCTGAAAATCCTTTAAGACCGATGTCCTGCTAAACCGCTTGCTGGGTTTTAACCACATATGAATCATATGGTGGTAGGCTTTCGAACTTCTATTCATAGTTTTGATTGGTAAATTCTTTTAGCATACAGCCTACGTAAATATTGCCTGTTTAGGAAACACATTTTGACAACATTGTTGTTTAAGAAATAATCACTGAAAATGGTACTTAGTATGTACACGTACAGTATTTTGTCAAACCTTAATCGAAGAATGGATAGGTCCAATCTCTCGCTCAAGTATATGGCATTACAATCAATTACACCACATGTAGACTGTAGTCACGATCAAAATGTGTAGTGAATTATGTATCTATCTCCATTGTGAACATTGAATAGTCTGTCAAGTGTGTGAATAAATTAATTGTATGTCTACTTGTTAATAAACAGTCTTGCATACTTTTGACTAGAGGCGCTGTTACTGCCATAGGCAGCAACAGCATTCAGTCAAATTATTTACCTTACTGTAAAGTTACCTTGAAATTGGGATTCTGTGAATTCATGGTTTAAAGTATATAAATTGATCCCAACATGCGCACAGTGTACGTTAACTAGAAGAATGTTAAACAAATTTCAAAAATATCCTGAAAGCTCAACATACAGCTAGAGGTTAGTCAGGCTAGTGATCCTCAACCTGTCAGCGGAAGTGGTTATTGCAATCAGGTCACTCTTTGTCTGTCTGGAGATGTATCTTAAAAACTGCTGATCTTATTTGGTTAAAATTTTAACACAACGAGGGAATTTGCTTTGCAAGAGGATTTTCAGGCTTTGGCTATGATCCGGATAAAAGCTGGATGCAGATTGGATCAAATTCTGGATCTGTGTGACGTCTCTGAAACTACAGGTCCAATATTTGTCTCAAATTTTAAAACAGGAAAGGATGTGACCATGCATACACTGGGATTTTACCACTTTGAGCGTGTTCCGTAAAAATCTGGAAGATCTGGAAAATTCGAAAAAATCTGGATAATCCGAAATGTTACAATTTGACAAAAGCAGGGTCTGCAATCAGGATTGCTCTTGTTATAAATGATATTTAGGAAACTTATCGGTAAAGTGAAAAAAAATTGTATGGAAAATGGTAAAACTGAAAAACTGTTATAATATAAAAGTTTAACTTTGTGACTAAAATCATATTATGTAGGGTTTTTGCGAATGAGAAAGTGAGACATGTGTCACTTTTCCGATGGTGTCAACAATGTTAAGTTTTTGTGTTTAGCAAAATTTCTCGGCTGATATTTCAGAATCAGTTAATCCTATTCCAACTAAGCTTGGCTATGTGGTTGCCTATGCTGTTACTGAGGAGTGAGGTCACAAGGTCAAGGTCACTGCGACCTTGATACAAAACTGTTTTTTCAATGTTAAGTTTTTGCATTTAACAAAACTTCTCGGGGTATCGTTCAGGATTGATTAATCCTATTGCAACTAAACTTGGATACATTGTTACCTATCATGTTAGGAAGCAGCATGCTGACACTGAAGTGACAACCTCGAAGGTCAAGGTCATTCTGATCTTTACAGAAATTATTTTTCAATGTTAAGTTTTTAGGCTTAGCAAATCTTATCATGTTATATTTCGGGATTGCTTAACCCTAATGGAACACAACTTGGGTGCATGGTCGCTTATACCAACAGCATACAGGAATATAATATATATATATATATATATATATTATATTCCTGTATGCTGTTGGTATATATACCCTTAAAGTGGTGGATGCCTGGTCGACGGATAACAACTGGCCCATCACTACGTCTGAAGCACTGCCCTTGTTCTCATTATGGCATTGATTCTCTCTACAAGGGCCACCTCCCTTTTGGGGCATGAGCAGATGGGTCTGTAAGCCAGGTATTGAAAGACTGCATTTGGCACAGAACTACATGTACATTGTGTATATATAAGCCTGAAATTGCTGGCAGAATTTTTTTTATTCACAATGATTTAACAAAATACATAGATTGCTGTCCGATTGGACATCACATTTACCGGTCATCGAAGATAATTCTTGGACATGTCCGGACAATATGAACATTTTTGAAGCCCTGGATTATGTATATACATATATATTATAAAGGTGGATAATACTGTTATTAAATGAGAACAGAATCGCTGTCACTTAACACAGGAATCAATGGCTAGATATATGTATATTCCGCTAATAAGAAGTTCAGTTCACCCATTTACTGATTAAATTCCATTATCTCAATTTCAAGGCAGACATACAGAAAAGAAAGCGGTTGAATGTTTTCAAAATAATTTGACTGGGAGCTATAACTGCCTTATATGTCCTTGGCTTCCTGATAAATTACGTAATTGAAAAGGAGCTTTCCTGCAGGGGTGAGACATGGGTAGGCCTTTGATTTCATCAGTGAACCTCATATTTAATTTATTAGAAATGCTTAACCCGTTAAGCCTCAAATTTGTTCAAGAAAATTGCATTTGTAGACCATGAGAAGATTATTTATGCAAATTTCTCGGTTATCGAGCCAGTCATTCTAGTAGTAAATTTTCAAAAATAGTCCTCCCTTGGTCTGCAAATGGACATTGCTCAAGATCACTGAAATAGGCTTTATTGAGAGTTTGAGTACATGTAGGACATCCTGACTCATCCTATCGATGATCTGTTGTTGCTTCGTGGATCGGATAAGTCATGATGTCCCTTGAGTGTTAAATAATAGATATACCGTTACTTATCAGCTCACAATATTTAATGTTATAAAACTAAGATTGTACACATTGTAGTGAATAGAACAGTTTGGCGTACTGATATGAGCAGTGTACTGCTCAGTAGCAACTGATATGAACAGTGTACTGCTCAGTAGTAACTGATATGAACAGTGTACTGCTCAGTAGTAACTGATATGAACAGTGTACTGCTCAGTAGTAACTGATATGAACAGTGTACTGCTCAGTAGTAACTGATATGAACAGTGTACTGCTCAGTAGTAACTGGATAATTCTTACAATTCTGAATCCATGAGAAAAATGGTTTGAGAATGTTGAGCAAAAACATGAATTCTGCAGAAATAAATAACATGCTAACCGTCTGGTCAGTCTTTGACGGCTCTCACACGCTACTGGGAAATGAATCTGAACCAGATGTTAACTCTGAATATAACATACCATTTCATTTGTCCTGTCACAATCTATCAGAATCGTTTATCACATCCAATGCTTCCAGTCTCCATCATAATAAAAATTATTTTCAAACTTTCCATATTATTATAAGGTTTCAAAAATTCTTTGAAGCCTCGTCATGCTCAGGCCGCTATTAACGAAGTGTGTCCCGTTGCCTCAAAAACAACTCATGTTTATCAAAAATCAAGACAGGTTCGAAATCGGAAAATGTTCAATAAGTTTCTCATTTGTGACCAATGTCTCTAAAATACACACCACGTTCCAGAATAAGACTTTCATGTAAATGACAAATGTTCTCGCAGCCGGCAAATGTATATTGATCACACAAGCAAGCTAATAAATAGTCCATTACATATTATTATGATTCATTAACACGTTAATGGCTAAATTCTCTCAAGAAAATTTTAATGTTTGCTTTTTTGAATCTCCACTTGCAGGCCAAGAGAAGACTATTTTTGAGAATTTACCACTGGGATGACAGGCTCACTTGTCGAGCCAGTCATATCAGTAGTAAATTTTTTTTTAAATCGTCTTTGGGCCTGCAAATGAACATTCCTCAAGATCACTTCATTGGCCGGCTTTGTTATGAAAGGGTTAATGGTCAAATTTGGTCAAAAATTTTAAATATTTGCTTTTTGAATGTCCATTTACAGGTGAAGAGAATACAATTTAAAAAAATTTATCACTGGAATGACTGACTCGGTTATCAAGCCAATTATTGCAGTGGTAAATTTTCAAAAATTGTATTCTCTTGGCCTGTAATTGGACATTTCACATGTTCCACAAGATCATAACAGAGGCCGGTATTGGCCGGGATGACCATTAACCCTTTAACACTCATATCAGCCAAACAGGGCTTCTGCAGTGGTCTCGCGAAATGTTCATTTGCAGACCAAATGATTATTTTTGAAAATTTACCGCGAATGATTGGCTCCATAACCGAGCTTGTAAGTCATTCCAGTAGTACATTTTCAAAGGTAGTGTTCCCTTGGTCTGCAAATGGACATTTCTTATGACAAAGAAGTTTTCTTGAACAAATTCGAAGTTTAAATGGTTAAACCATCTCATCATATGATGTTATCTTCACCCGGCTACAATCCACGCCATAGTTTCACCCGCTAGAGACGCACATTGTAAGCTATGAATTACTACTTGTGTTGTTGTTCAACAGCGACCATGTAATCGTGATGTCTGTAATGGTATTTTAAAACTATTAAAATATTGTAAAATGAAGTTTAGTGATAGATTTTAATGAATCTCTAATTTAATGTTGCGCTTGTTACAATATATTTATTGTGCATTGGTAAGAATTCTAAGTGAGCGTGACAACTATGAACAAGTGCGACCGCGCTAGTCTACGGTATTGTTGAGATATAGTCAGAAATATAAAAAATATGACAGACAGACAGACAGACTTATGCTACTTACGAGTTGCAACTAAAGAAGTGCGAGCGCACTAGAGAACCTTCCAACATAGGCGGTGTTGTCAAAAAACGTAAAAATTTTTACCGACAGACGGACTGACTTATACTAGGTGCGAGTCATGACTAAAATATAAAATGGTAAGATAAGCAGAGTTAACATGAAAATTTGAAATAATAGTTTATCCTTATAGACTCTCCTATGTGATAAATAGAATCAGTGGATGAATGCAATGTCATTCAACGATATGGCATCACATGTCGGCTGACGTCACACTCAAAATGCGTAATAAATGACATAACTACGTCCGTCATGAACATTGAATTGTCTGTCAGTTGTACGAATTGTATGTCTTTACTATTAAATAAACATTCTGTTGAATATTTTGAAACTAATTTGTCTGGGTGAGAGTTATTGAGCAGAAAGCAAATGTAAGAACATTTTTGGCAAGTTTTATGTATTTCATGGGAGATATACCAAATTTAAAATGAATCCATCTATTATAAGTAGAGTTATTGAGTGAAAACCAAATTCACGGACGGATGGAATTAAAAGCATAATCCACACCCACCCACCCCCACCTTCCCACCCCCTCTCCGCCCTCCAATCCAGACTTAGCTGGGAAATGGTGTTGCGTGTGGCAAGAATAGCCACAGGCAACAACCTCCAGTCCACATAAATGAGTTTCAAAATTTTCAACAACTTCGATACAATATGATTGTCACAGCCGTTTGCTTCTGAAGCGTCTGAGTTGATAGAGTTAATCCTACATGTGTATGTACAACAGGCATTTTCTAGTCTCTATAGCAATTGATTTGGCCTATGTGACCTCTGCTTTAGCAACTATGTATTCCTGACCACTTTATTTAATGACCATGTGTATTTAGTGACCACCTGTCTTTAAAGGGGAACACAAGAAGGGTCACTATCGTTTGCATAAAATACGCAGTTCTATTGTAGAGCCCATATTTAAACTACTGTGTAAAGCTTTCCCCCGACATTTGTATATGAATCCGAGTAAAATGGTGTTAAAAAACGCTATGTTACTATAATTTTCTGAGAGTTAATTTAACCTATGACGTCATAGGTTGAATCCCATCCGACAAGAACCATGATAACGGCACTCTGAAGACAGGAGTGCGTGCATTTGGATGGCGATATCTCTATCGGTGATAATGCTATCGACATCATTTATATATGTACAGATTGAAGAGATTAAGACGCGTATCACTCCATCGCAAATTGATGGAATGTCTTTGTTATTTTCATACATTAATTGCCGAACCTTAAGATGGCCATTTTCTATGAAGATACCTGCCAAATACATTAACATTACACAATTTCAGGAAGTTTTGAGGCTAATATGAAAACATAAGTACTTAAAGATGGACTGGATGTATGTACAAACTATTTAAACTCTCATATTAATAGATGAAGCTTTAATAACATTATCTGCCGTAGCCCCAGTGAGAGTGTTGATTCAATAGTGGCAATTATATTGAATTGCCTATACTATCGCGTCATTCATTTATCTCAAGATCAAAACTTCACATCAAAATTGCACCATCAGAGTACTGTTAGTATATATTCCTCAACATTTCCGCAAATATAGTTTATATATTCCTAAAACCGCTGAAGAGAACCCCCTTATAAAAACGCAATTCACAATTTTATTGCAATAGCGTTGGATGACAACGAGAAAAATGTTCAACTTATGACGTCATACGCCTCGTCCGGGAATAGAAATTTAACTAATGTATCACATATTTAAATAACGAAGATATATACTTCTAATTTGAGCACAGATCTTACAATTATATTTTTGAAAACGTTACGGTCTGTAGATTAATTTTATACACAGTAGTATAGAGGGTCTGGTGTTTCCCTTTAATGTCCACCTGTCTTTAGTGACTACTCATCTTTACTGACCACCTGTCCTTAGTGATCACCTATATCTATTGACCTTCTGTCTTTGGAAACACCAGGTTTTATTACCATTTGTCCTTGAATTTATGTACAAAAATGGCAAAACTGGAAATCTAATATTATGAGCTAAGGCCAAGTGAGCTTATGCTGTGGTAACCATCCGTTGTCCGTCCGTCTGTCTGTCAATTTTCTGTAAACAACTTCTCGAGAACCACTGGGCCAATTTCAATTATATTTGGCAGGAAGCTTCCTTAGGACATAGAGATTCAAGTTTGTTCAAACGAAGCCGATTTTGGCCGATTTTTAGAAATGTCTTTAAAAAGCATCTCCGAAACCGCTTGGGGGATCAAGACAAGTTCTTTGGCCAAATGCTTCGGTGGCCACCTTGGATGACCTAGTTTTCCTGAAAACGACTTCTCCAGAACCGCTGAATGGATCGGGCCCAAATTTGTTCACAGGAAGTTGATATGTAAAGAAACATGACAGCTGTGTTCTTGTTAGCTCACCTGGCCCTGAAAGGTCAAGTGAGCTTAGGCCGTGGTGATGGTCCATCACCTTTCATTAAATGACTTCTTCTCAAGAACCACTGCGCCAATTTCAATTATATTTGGCAGGAAGCATCCTTAAGGCACGGAGATCCAAGTTTATACAAATGAGGCCGATCGGCCAATTTGTCCGGCAGCCATCTTGGATTTTGGCCGATTTTTAGAAATGTCTTTAAAAAGCATCTCCGAAACAGCTTGGGGGATCGATTCAAAACTCATGAAATATCATCTAGGGCAAATGTTTGTTCAAGGGAACTTAATTGGTCAAATAATTTTGTGGCCATCTTGGATGACCTAGTTTTTGCAAAAACAACTTATACAGAACCGCTGAATGGATGGAGACAAAATTTAGGACTAAGGGCCATTAAAGTTTGTTCAAGGGGAGTTGATGCATAAAAAAACTTGACCTCCATGGGCGAATCAAAATGTAGCGTGTTTGGAGGACATTTTGGAATTTTTTATTTGATGGATTTTGAAGCCGAAATTGGATTTATATTGGGTTTTTTGGTATTCTGATTTCAACCCTGCCATTTTCGAACCCATGTCGGATAAATGAGCCATCTTGAATCTTTTTGCCGCCAAAGGATCCCATACTAAAGCAATGGAAATTTTGAATTTTTAATGTCTTCTCGAGAACTGCTGGGCAAATTTGAAGTATATTTGACAGAAAGCATCCTTAGGAAACAGAGATCCAAGTTTGTTCAAACGAAGCCGATCGGCCAATTTGGTTGGTGGCCATCTTGGATTTTGACCGATTTTTAGAATTGTGTTAAATCTGAAACTGCTTTGGGGATCGATTTAAAACTAATGAAACATCATCTAGAGCAAGAGCTGAACCAAGTTTATTCAAGGGAGCTTGATTGGTCAAATTGTTCTGCGATCATCTTTGATGACATAGGTTTTGCAAAAATTACTTCTGCAGTACCAATAAGCAAATTTAAGAGATATGATTAGGAACTAAGGGCCATTAAAGTTTGTTCCAGAGAAGTTGATACATAAAGGAACATAAACGATGTCTTCTTGTTACAATTTTGCTCAACTCCTTAGAGTTCTACTTATAGCTGATGGCCTTTCTAGTTGAAATGCCTATGTTCCAGGTGAGCGATACATCTCCTTAGGCCTCTTGTTATAATTCTGCTCAACTCCGTAGGGTTCTACTTATAGCCCATGGCATTTCTAGTTGAAATGCCTATATTTCAGGTGAGCTATACAGGCCCCTTGGGCCTCTTGTATTAAACGTAACTGGTGCTTTGCATATGCCTTCAGTGCTGCCAACTTGTGATGACAAATAGTGGTGTTGTTTTTGCGATTGTCCGGCACTAACATAGAATCAGTTTGTTTTCTTTCCAACCATAGCAAACATCCCAGTGCAATCTGAAATCCCTTCCACAAACGATGCTGGAAATACTACCTGTTTCCATATATCTATACTAAACCCTGCTTTATTCCATGCTTGTTTGATATCATCTGGTTTGAGGCCGACAGTATAAAACTTCCGCCCTTCTACCATGTAATACGTTTGTTCAAGAACTCCTAGTAATATCATATACCCACCAGGTTTGACTAAATCACCAATGTGTTTGGTAACCGTCGCATAGTGCTTACGGTCATCAGCTGCGGTTTCTAAGCAGAGAGATGAGATCACGGTGTCAAACTGTGGGAAGTAGCTTGGCTCTAATGGGTTGGCCTGGCGGGCATCACACTGTAAAACACCCAAAACCTTCTGCCGAATTCTAGCTTCACAAATACTTGCAAGGTCACTGCTAGTGTGCTCTCCCGATCCTTGACTGAAATGACAATATTTTATCACAGTTTAAAGAAACTGTCTTGCTAACGCAGGTTACTAGGCTGATACTGGGACAATATTAGAACAACACGGCCCAGTATTGACCCAGTAACATTCATTTTGTCGATGTTAACTGTATAGGCCTAATAAGAACACCTGATTCGAGCCACTTCGTATCTGGATCAAGACAAAAAAAGACTTCTAATCTTACCTTTTGGTGAACAAATTGGATCATTAGGTTCTGGACTGTAGTGGGGCACACACCACCGCTCCCAGCACACACCACTGCTACCAGCACCAAATACAACAGTCTCGGCCCACAAATTATACACAGTGCTGTGTAGTTACTATGAGGTATAGGATGAAAAACGTGTTCGACTGAATATATGCCTGCATTATTATCTCACTTGGGCTGAATGGTCAAGTGCGATTATGCCAATGTAGTCCGGCAGCCAAACTGGAATTTTTGGTCCAACATTGCACTGGAATACCCACAACAGGTGTTTGCAGATTGTGTATGTGTGGACCCTACCTATGAAAAATCTGAGTAATGACAAGCTGGCACCATTGAGCATTTTGAAAAATGGCCTGTTTCCATGGCAACTATTGAAAAAATGAAAAGCTACAAAGTAAGATATCTCAGGACGTAGATGAGTCATTTTGACAATCTTGTTGGCTAAACATGTTTTAAAGCATGCCTATCGAATGAGGTCAATCCATCATGGCCTTAAGATTTCAAGGGCATTGGAAAAAATATATGTTCGAGCCAAAAATATATTTACTTTCGAATTAATTTTAATAAAATCATCATTATTGTTTTGGGAGAGGCATGGTTAATGTAAGTTGATGCGATCAGCTTATTCCCTTCTGACTGGTGTCATAATATTGTCCTTGATGCTGTACTCTAGATACCTGTCTAAAAGCCATAGACCAGATTCTTCCTACCTAATCGCAGACTTTTTCATTTGGATATCAAGGGATCAGCCAAAGCATAGATTATTCATCAATGATCACGTGCAGAGCCAGATGCCTCATTGGAATCTCTACTTGCAGCTGCCACTTTGATGTTGGTTTTTGTCTTAGCCACCCTGGTGTCACGTGAACTGTCAAACATTGACATTACAACTGGTGCTAAATCCTACTTCATGTTGTCATCTAGAGCCACCTCCCTTCCAGAAGCTTGCAATCCAATGATCCAAGAGTAAATGATGTTGATGTCATACACTCACTGCATCAACACTGAGGTGTTTCTTCATCAACTGCATTGTCTCGACTTCCTTGCTTATGGGAGCCTTGAATCCATCCGTCCAAGAGAGCTCATATATATTCATTCATAACGATGATGATGGTGTACTGTATTATGCGGATGTAATAGTAAAAACTTCATACAGATACAATCAGCTCTTCTTCACCTTTGACCATTGTGTCTTGTCCTCAGACAAAATCTTTAGCTTTCCAAGGTTCATTCTTGATCTAAATGTACTGAGTCCTCTTTTCTCGAGGTCCCTTTGCAGCATGCTTAACATACTTATGCAGTACCATCCTCCCCTTGTTTTATATTTACTGGCTCCCATAAGGGCGAATTCCAAAGGCTCTGTCCGGGGGTGTCTTCTGGCATCCTTAGCACATGGCCAAACACCGACAATCTTTGCTGGGCGACTGAGAGCGGTGATGTATTACATATCTTTTTGTATGGTACATCTTTGTAAATTGTGCTGTCTGGCCGTCAATGTTGACAGTTCTGCAAATAAATGAGCGCTTTATGAATGCAAAATCTTGATCTCTGCTCTCCAGTACTGCTGCCATTGCTGCGTGCTGTGTCAGTGAAAAAATAGCTTCCAAGTCTTTCTGGAAACTGTGGATTCGTTGATCACAGATGCCCTTGACAAAGATTACGTTTGTACAGCTCAACCTGTGTATCCTTGATGCTGGGCAGTTTCACAGGCAGTTTTAGACAGCCTTGATGGCTGCCAGCGCGACCACCGCACCATCACTGGACACCTCATCTGGTGGGATTCTATAATTCACTATATCGAGAATGCTCTCTGCATTATGATGTGCACTGTCCAATGGATTGGTTGACTCTTCAAGCATGTGCTAGGAGTTTTCCCCTGCTCCTCGCATCTGATAACATGCATAAATTCATTTCCTCTTGTGGATGGTGTCAATCCACATCTCATGCTGGGTCATATCGACCCCAGACTTCACTCCTTTAGGTGGAGGTAGTCTGGTATTATACCCCGTGGATACTTACCTCCTCTAATACGCTTTGCTATATAGATCCGGGTATCTATTACATCTTGAAAAACTTCGTCCTCTTCTAAATTCTCTTGATTTGAGCTTCCAGCCTCATCAATTACCGCAAAATCCGCGTTTCATACAAACCTGGTGTAGCCGGGTGACGTAATCAATGCGTTGCGCACAAACTACATATTTTATTTTTACAGCGATAAAGCAAAAATACTTAGAGACGCGATTTGAAATGAGGGGTGGTTGAGGCAGGCCATGGTATTAGAGGAGGTAAGTATCCATGGGGGGTATAACACCCGACTACCTCCACCTAAAGGAGTGAAGCCTGGGGTCATTATACCTACCCCTAAGATACATTACCTCCTCTAATACTATTTGCTATAACGCCAGAATTCGTCATGATCATATATTAACCTGAATCTTGAAGGTTATAGGGGTAGGCAAATCGCGTGAGGCGACGTCATCAAAATGAGAAAAGGTGCATAATTCACACACAACGTGATTGTTAGTACCACACGTGATTAAAGATGATGATAAAATTCTCACCACATTAAGAATGAGACGACGTTGAGGGATGTGACGTTGAAGAAGAAGCACACGGCAAGATAAATGATATTGCGAAAGAAGGCCGAAGACGGGCTCTGATCTTTAAGATAATAATTTATAAAGGTGGACTCCTGTCTCCAGCCGGCGACTTGCATAATATCCGAGATGGATAAGCCTGCTAAGTGGGCGAGGGTAATAGAAAGACCCCGGACATCATGAGATTTAACCCCTACAATCTGCCTATCACCGGGAGACGCAAGATCATAGCAAGTAATAATAGTCTCAGTTATCCATTTCGCAATAGTCTTGATGGATGCTGCACGGTTAATAGAAGGAGCATAAGTGACCTAGAGATGTTTATTGTCCGGACATTTAAAAGCGGTTCGGGTTTTATAAATCTTTAAGGCCCTGACCGGATACCTGAGCTCGTCACCTAGCGAAAAAGAAGACAATTTCCTAAGAACAATGGGTTCCACCGGATGATGAAGAGTTTGTGTTTTAGAAAGAAACTCCCTTCTGGTGTAGATAGTAAGACGATTTCCAGAGTTACAAAAGCGGTCACTGCTGAAAGAGTGTGAAGTTCTGACCGACGACAGGCAGAGGCAGCGGCCACCAGAAAAATAGTCTTGAAAGTAAGGAACTTAAGACAAACAGATCCTAGGGGTTCAAAGTGTTTGCTGTTAAGGACCTGTAAGACCAGAGAGAAATGTTGGACATGCCTTTAACAACATCGTTAAGAGTAGAAACATCTGCTGGAGAGTCGTTAGAAATAGAATGGACAGACTGAGATAGCGCGAAATGATAGCCTCTAACCGTGTAGGCGGACAGGTGTAAAGTGCCAAATAGGTAAGTAAAAAAGTCTAATACCTCTGATAAAAATGCAGAATCAGGCAAGATATTGTGGTCTGCACATCATTGATTAAAAATCTGAACTCGACCTCTGTAGACGTCCCTAGTGGCTGGCCTCCTGGATTGGGCAAGGATCTCTTGAGATCTAGAAGAAAAGCTTCTCGAAGAGACTGAACATTTGATATCTTCCACACGCAGAGGTTGAACAGACTGGGGTTTGGGTAGAGACAATGCCCTCTGAGTTGAGACAGAAGGTCCGGGGAGGATGGAAGAAGGTACGGGAAGTCTACCAGCAGATCCATGAGGTCCAGAACCCCACCCCTCTTGGGCCAAAACGGGGCTATCAGGAGGACGAGACATTCCTCCTGCTGAACTTTGCGGAGCACAAGATGGACCAAGATCGTCGGGGGAAAGGCATACGCATGCAGACCGATCCATGGTTGGATTAGAGCATCCACTGCCAGGGCTGACTGGAAAGGGAGCCATGTAAGTGGAAAACTGGGTATTGGGAGAAGTTGCAAGCAGGTCTATCAAGGGGAAGGCTAGCAGGAAAAAAATCGATCTGGCAAACTCTCTTCAGTTGCCACTCTGTGTGAGCGAATTTGTTTGGTCTGGACAGTTGATCAGCAATGAAGTTCAGACGGCCGGGAATATGAGCTGCTGAGGGAAATGTTGTGATCTCGGCACCACATCAGAAGATGAAAGGACCTGGCACGCAGAAATGGGGACTTGGTACCTCCCTGGCAGTTGAGATAAGACATTACCGTTGTGTTGTCTGATCGAATTAGAATGTGCTGATTCACAAGAAGATGAACCCAAGAATGGAGGGCTTTCGAGAGCTAAAAGTTCCAGAAGATTGATATGAAGAAGAGAATCTTGATGGGACCAAAGACCTGAAAGACGACAGGAGTCCCAAAGAGCGCCCAACCCATCTATGGAGGCATCTGTGAAAATAGTTGCCAATGGAAGAGGTTTCCGAAGAGGAACTCCTACTGAGAGGCAACTGGAGTCTAGCCAAAACGGAAGAAATTCCAGGAGAGGAGGACGAATAGGAATCAGTTGATACAGGGGATCCCTGGATTGGCACCAAAGGGACATGAGATAGAATTGGCGAGGACGTCTCATGGCTGCCACCCAAGGAATAACTCTTTTGACTGGCACCATGAGACCAAGGGCTCAGAAAAAAACGAGTTGATACCTCCTTTTGATTGACAAGAATGGAAAGCGCAAACTGGAGAGCTTCCGGCAAGGAAACGGTAGGGAATATTTTCCCTTGGACTAGATCGAATCGAACTCCGAGATGATTGAAAAGTTGAGGAGAGGCTGGATTTCTCTAGATTGATGATCCAGCCCAAGTCGGTGATTAGGGGAATGATGTAAACTAATTGCTGGTTGAGAGTTGATTCCGATGATGCTTTGAGGAGCCAGTCGTCTATGTAGACCGAGAGGTGTATAGACTGGCGATGAAGAAAGGATGCCACCAGAGACACTATTTGAGTAAATAGAAAGGGGGCAGTCGTAAGGCCAAAGGGAAGAGCACGAAACTGCCACACCTTGTCACTGTAGGCAAAACGAAGATACGGCCGGAAGGATGGGTGCATTGGAATATGGATGTAGGTGTCCTTCAGGTCGATTGAGCAGGTCCACATACCGATATCGAGGGATGCAATCACCGACTTGGTTTCCATTTTGAATGAAGGAGTCAATATGAACTTGTTTAGAGTTTTGAGATTGATGATGGGGTGCCACCCCCCAGTTTTCTTTGTGACTAGAAAAATGGTGGAATAATACCCTGGATTGGTCAACCAATCCAGGACCTCCTCTATTGCCGACTTTTGAACTAACGACCGAAACTCCTCTTCCGAGGTAGCTAATTGGGTGGAGTCTGGGAATGGGAGTCCATTTTGGGTTCAGAGATAAAGGAGGAGGCTCCTGAATCTATTCCGGAGAATAACCACCTCGAAGGACCGAAATAATCCACTGATTGTCCCAAGACAGGGGGAACCACTGATGCCAGAAATGACTCAGACGGGCACCTACAGGAATGGAGGGATGAGAACATAGAAGACCCACCCGGCAGGGGAGGAGAAGGGGTGGCGAGACCGGACTGTCAAAAATGTTGTTGATAAGACTTCTTGAAAGAACCACGACGACCTCTGCCTCGAGAAGACGACCCACGATTGGATGATGAGGAAGACTAGCCGGAGGAAGGCTCATAAGACTGAGGAAGAGGACGAGCTTCTACTCTTTCATTAAACCAGGACTGGCCATAGACTGAAGACGATAATTTCTTCTGAAGCCGAGAAGGAGATGAAGACGGAGAACTGGAGGCATCTGAGGCAGACCTACGACTAGAGGGACTCAAGAGATGGGATCGATTTGAATTAACGAAAATCATGGATGGAAAGGATTGGGAAGGCTTAGACTTCTTAGCCAATGAATGATCAGAGGTACGAAAGGGAATATCCGAACGACGTTTGGATGTGATATTAGGAATAATAGCATCAGCTAATGACTTTCGAGTAGATTCTTTTTTGGATTAATGAAGGAGCTGATGTTCCAAAAAGATCTTGAACGAATGGATGCGCAGACAGTAGTTGTTTTTTTTAGTTTACGGGATAGAGATGCAGAAGACAAAAACCCTTTCCTACGAGTGTGAAGCCAAGGAATAAATGATTGTATTAAGATGCGCTCTGTTGAATAAGCCAAGGACTTATAAATAGAAGCCCGGACTGGATCGGAACTAGATGAATTAAGGAGAGGCTCAGCTAAATTAGAAAGTTTGAACAAATTCTGGAAAGCCTTTTCCAAGCTACACAGATCGGACTGACCAGCAGTAATGAAAGATGATTGAGGAATCTGAGACCCAATAAGATCTGAAGTCGGGCCCAAAAAGTGTGGACTGAACCAACATTATCGAAGTCAACCTTGGATAAACGTAACACTTTGTGGGACCCGGGGCTACCAAATGAACATGAGAACCAAAAGTCATAGCCTTTGAATAAAAATCCAACATATCAATTAATAGAGAATCCATAGGAAGGGGAGGTTGAGATTCCGAAATGACTGGTTGAACCAATGGGGAAACAAAAGAACGTTGAGAGGAAGACTCCCCAACTAATGGAATTTTGCAAGACTGTGAAATGAATTGAAAAGATTCATACCAATCGGAGTTTGAGGCCCTGAAAAGAAGATATTGGGAATTAGATGAGGACCCATCTGAAATAAGAGGAGGGGATGAAATAGAAAATGAATCCTCCAGGCCAGGATAAGAATCTGTATCGTGGTCATCAAGAAATGATTCATTGTCAAAAGAAATATTATCAGAAGGATAAGGAGATGGAGTGGGAATGGCATTCGCTGGATCAGGAATCAGAGGTGTTTCCGAGATAGTAGTTGTGCCTTGATGTGGAAAGAAAACACTTGAAGGTAATAAAGGTAGCAAAGATTTTCTAGCTGAAATAAAGGGATTGAACTAATCATGATGATAAAAAATGTGAAACTGAGATGGATCCAAATTCATAAGGGCGATTTCATGAATAATATCGTCCTTAGCGACTTCTGACACCAACGAGTGAGTCATGATCAGAAACAGAACCAGAAATATCAGAAAATAAATAGACTGAAGAAACTGAGTTTGCAAAACTTACCCTTCTTGAACGTTGTGACTGATGAGAAAACTGTGGGTTAGATACACCAGACTGGTAAAAATTTGAATACTGAACATTTGAAGTATGAAGAGGCAGAGATCTAGAGTCCACAGTGGAGGTTACCGTTGACTGTGATTGAATGCCGGATATTGCCAAAGACAACGTTGTAGTCTAACACGAACTTGGAAGAGAAGAGGGTGATGGACCATTGCAAACACCAACAGTAGGTTGTGATTGACTGGAGGACTGCAAGAAATGACTGGCAAGTGATACTGAGTCAAACGATTGAGAAAGCCAGACAGAGGTAGAGATCATTTGATTGCTAGTGTTCACTGGGAACCCGTGCCTAGGTGCTGAATTATTTGAATGACTGGAATCAAAAGACCCTGAAAATCCTGCTAGACTTTGATAAGACTGAAGATCGGAAGCAGAAGACTGAAAACCGTTAGTTCTAAAACCGGAAATTAACTGACCGGAAGTCCCGAAACCAGGAGGACATGAAGTGGAAGTACTGGAACCGGAAGGCTGAAAAACTGAAGTCTGAGAACCGGAAGCCTGCATGCCGAAGTACTAAAAATGGAAGTGTGATAACCGGATGCCTCAAAACCGGAAGACGAAAATCGCGAACCGGAAATGGAAGATCCAGAAATTTTATGACCGGAAGTCCTCGCACCAGAAGGATGACCACCATAAGTCGACGAACCGGAAAAAAGATCGGAAAAGAGAGAACTGGAAGAGGCCAGACCAGAATTGTCCAAACCGGAAACTGTCGAGCCGGAAGTACCAGATGTGGTACTAGCCTGACCGGAAGTACCCGAGCCGGAAAGTCCTGAACCAGAAGTAGTTAATGAAACACCGGAAGAAGCCAAACCGGAAGCCGAAAGCGAGGTGACAGGTGTAATCCGGTAATTGACACCTTTAAAGGAAATAATGCTGGAACCGGAAGTGGAATCAGACCCTTTCTTATAAGGCATCTGCTCACCTCCGGGCCCAGTACTAAGACCAGATTTTATACTGGATGAAACAACTGCGGAAAATGAGGTACTAGGAGGAAAATCCGGAAAACCCAAACCATACAAGTCCCAAGCCCGCAGAGGACCCAAAATCGGACGAACAGTCTTGAGAAGAGTAAGAGGAACGTTTCTGATTCAGAAAATATGAAAATTGACCAGCATGCTGCGGCTGATCTGGTCGGGAAAAATGCAGAGACGAAAAACGCGGAGCGGTATGATGAGTGGAATGATGAGGCTGGAATTCTGCAAACGCATAAGGATCACTCAGATACGCAGACTTATCAGGAGCTTCTACATACGCAGGGGATCACTCAGACCCGCAGAAACTATAGGCGAACACAGCGCCTTAGAAGGATTTTGCAGATCGGGCAGATCCACCTTCTCTTCGGTCCACCCTGCTCTCTTATCCGAGATCCTAGTGGTCACAGCAGAGGACAAGGTTGACCCCGTGGCTTTCTTATAACTATTGGAGTCAACCCCGCCTACCACCTCTGGTGTGCTGAGAGAGTGGGCTAAAGTTGATGAACCAGTCAGCTCCTCTTCTTTCTTCGGCGAATCATATTCATCTGTAGACGCTGATACAATGACGCGTGAAACCTTCCTCTTTTTTGATAAACGCCTATGCGACCTAACTACATGATCCGTCAAGGGAATCGGCTGGGAAGAAAACCTAGATTTTCTTTTGCCCACACCTGCAGAAGACCCCGAGTCCTCATCAGTCGACCCGCCAGAAGGAGATAAACTCTTCTTATGAGAGGGTCTCTGATTAGGGACCAGGGCCCTCTGCGAGGCCGGCTCTAATTTGATTATTTTAGGAGACATAGCCGCTGGACTGTAAACCAGAGCTGTTAAAGCTATTGGGTTGGCACCCCCCCCCCCCCACTGCCCCTTGGTTGTTAGTAATAATAGTAGTGGTATCAATTGGAGCGGGAGGGAGGTGTCAGAGCCCAAAGGAGACCTAAGGTAGTCATTAAATGTTTCGAACCGACCACTTGTTAGATCATGAACATGTACTGCATAACACGCAGGGATGTTGACGGTATAAGACAGAGTGCTTCCTGTCACAATCTCTGTTTGAACAGCGCCCCACAGGGTTGTATGCCGGTTTAGAGGCAGCCTAAAACAGTAAACAAAGGCTGATAGGTCATTTGACTAAAGGCCATATATTAAAAACAAGCCATGCAACAAACGGACTCATCCGTGAGCTTGAGAAGGCCTATGCGAATGAAGATAATCTGTAAAATTCCTGAAGGAGTGATCTCCATAAATAACGGCCGTAATAAGAAGCCATTTTAAAAATGTAACGGACTGAGCTGAAAGGCTAGATAGGGCTGTGACGTATTGTCGAAATTATTTATCTATATCCGGGATAGAGACAACCCCATAGAGGAATAAGGCTTTTA
The DNA here is from genome assembly GCA_034401795.1 of Chaetoderma sp. LZ-2023a. Taxonomy (NCBI): domain Eukaryota; kingdom Metazoa; phylum Mollusca; class Caudofoveata; order Chaetodermatida; family Chaetodermatidae; genus Chaetoderma; species Chaetoderma sp. LZ-2023a. The sequence continues at coordinate 7,744 of JAVVLW010003288.1, read as the reverse complement.
TATAAGCCAATTCTTATTAAAAACGGACTCAGCCATAGGCTTGGTAAGACTGTAGAGTATGGTTTTAAATATTTTCATATTATCAGGATAATATTAAATCCCCATGTTGACTTGACTCACGAAAACCGGTATTTTACTATACCATGTAAGAACTAAATAAAAAACCATAACCACATGTCTGTGCAGGTTTCTCCTTGGAACCGCACATGTTTCTGTAGAAAAACAATATATTTGAGGTGATCTGCTGAATCTCTGATGATATTGTGTAGATTTTAATCTTGCAAAAATTTTTGATTACCATAGATACTCGCGGAAAAATAAATATGCAGTTTGTGCGCAACGCATTGATTACGTCACCCGGCTAGACCGGGTTTGTATGAAACGCGGATTTTGCGGTTTGAGCGGTAATTGATATGAGGCTGGAAGCTCAAATCAAGAGAATTTAGAAGAGGATGAAGTTACATGAGGGCGGCAGTGTGAACAAATATGAGACTCACTGCACATAAGAGTAATGGCCACTTTGCTTCCTCTTCAGACCTGAAGTATGCGGATGACTAGTTGACTAGTTTGTATAACTACTCGCAAACATACATCATCGAGCAACCTATCTCCTCGTGTCTCTAAGATTATGTCTCATTAGGGAGCGGGATTTTTCTTTTGATTTTCAACTTCTCAAATTTCACCACAAAAGGTAGTTTCACGATTAGATGAGTATAGAGAACCAGCCATCTTGCTCGGTCTTTCGCATTGATGTGTTGATGTATGTTGGTACACAGTCACTATGGAACGGTGAGCTAAAGTTAGGATCTGCAGGCATTTCTGCTTCCAGACAACAATAGAGTCCATTATCCCTGATCCGACGAGCATTGGTGATAGAAGCAAATCTCCGAAGGTTAAATCAGACAATGGCGTCTTTGGCTTTCTGCAAGAATTAACATTGGAAAAGCACTCCTCCATGATTGACATCGGAAGAGAGAGAGGGTTAGGCAATATGTCAAAATCATATGGTGTTATCAATAAGTCTACATATTTTGCTTTTTATCGTGGCTGCTGTGGCAACTACCATTCGATTTCATATCCTGTATGATGGCATATGCTCTACAAAAGATCTTCGGAGCCAATACTACATATATTACAGAAATCTTTAGAAATTAAGTTCATTTTTAGGTCGACCTTGTATTTTCTCAATGATCTTGACTTTGAAACCTGAAAATCACATTCTACAGGCCATACATATATATGTTGAGACGTCAAGATTATAAAGATCGCTCATCTAGATACTGAGATCTTTGACTTTTTGCATTTTTCGATTTTACTAATGGTTGCCATGGAAACGGCAATTTTTCAAAATGCTCAATGACGCCATCTTGAGATCACTCAGATTCTTGATAGCGAGGGTCCATAGACACAAAATCTTCAAAAACCTGCTGTAGGTACTCCAGTGCAATATTCACGACCCGGCTGCTAGACTATGGAGAAGATATGTGGACTATGGCGTGTCTGTTATCTATTTCAACCTTTTAAGCGACGCGTAACGAACCACTGGGAGTGTTTTCTAACAAATTCGGCAGGAAGCATCACTGGGTCATTGAGATTCAAGATTATAATTTTAGAAACACCTTTAAAAATCTTCCTCGAAGCCGATTGACTTGAAATTTAAGAAACTTCCTCTCCGTTGATAATCGAGGTTTTTCAAATATAAAAAAATACTATTCTCTTTACCTGCCGATGGACATTCAAAAAAGAAATATTTTTCTTTTCTTGAACAAATTTGATCAGTAAAGGGTTAAAGTGTTAAACTCGATGGAAGCGTGAGTACAAAGTGGGCGGGCATATTGTTCACGAGCCACACTCTGTATCAGGCATATGATGCAAGGTAAACTATAACCTAAATGCATATCTTCCGTATCATAGCAATATAGCAAAACGTGATTAGTTTTAGTAACACACTTAGAGCACACATTCCTTACCCTGTTTCGTTCGAGATCTTCAGCACATAGTTAATTACTGGTGCCCAATCGTGTTTATTCTTTCCTTTCATCCAGTCCATCAGGTATTGTCTATTCACAGCTGAATAGTCGCTTAGAATGATGTGCTCAAAATGTTCTGATGCACTTATAATAGTGGCAATTGCGGGACCTGTGCCAAAATCCAGTAGAACCTTACCATGGATATCACCTGAAAGAGTACATAGCTATTATCCAATATTATTACCATCAATTGCTGAAGGCAAATGGGTCGTCTAAAGGCAGATGGGTTAGAGTACGGAAAGTTCACTGCATAACCATTTCTATTTTGTTGTACATAATGAAATCACGATTATGATTTTATCCCCAACGACAAATTTCTTATCAGAATAAATTATTGCACTGACATTTTGAAAAATAATTAAATTAAAAAATGATACATTAGTCCTACCTGTTTTGAAGATTTCCTCCAATGAAGTGAGTGCAAATGACGTAATTTCTGGGTCAGTGTAGATATTTGTTAGGTACCACTCTGGACTGAAATACTTCTCATAGTCTTCACCTTTATGTCCCTCGGGGTGATTACCATCGTGTTTCAATTCCATTGTTTGTCTGCAATGTAAAAAGACTATAATGTAATATAGTATAAGCATGGGCAATGGCTGAATTTCTAGTCCTTCTAATGGCTGGAGTAGAAAGGAGGCGAACTGATCCCCACAAAAGAAATTCACAGCTAGGTGTGAAAATCTTTTGTGTAATGATTTCTTTTGTGGAGGTTAGCTCATCTCTTTCTGATTGGATGTTAAATGTAGAGGATAGGTGTGAAATTCTTTTGTGGGGGCCATAAGTCCCTCCCCTTATTAAATCACGCCTCCGCCATTTTAGATATAGTGTGTGATCAGAATTCCCCACCACCCCCCCCCCCCCTCACTAAACCATGTGTCTCCTGTCATTACGTCATGAATGACACGAGATATTCCGTTATAATCTCTTAATAGGCCATCAAGTTGTACGAATTGTATGTCTTTACTATTTAATAAACATTATGTTGAATATGTATGATTACTGTATTCTGCGGCTGTAGTAGTAGAAACATCCTACAACTGCAATCAGACCCTGTTAATTTCTGCACACTGTGTCTTGTCCTCAGCCGTAATTGTTAGAGTCCTCAGGTTCATTCTTGACTTGAGTGTACTGAGTCTTGCTTTCTTGAGGTCACCTCGTAGCACGCTTAGCAGATTCACCTCGTAGCATGCTTAGCAGATTTATGCAATGTCGTCATCTCCTGGCTTTGTATTTGCTGGCTCAGAGTATAGCGAATTCCAAGCATTTATGTGCTGATGTCTCTTCTGGCATCTTTGCTGGGCAACTTTTACAGACAGCGGCGATGTATTACACAACTTGTATAGTGCATCGTTGGAAATTATGCTGTCTTGTTATTGGTATCGAGTTTGTCTACAGCTATTACAGTTATACAGCATCAAGGATACACAGGTTGCATTGCATAAACTTTGTCTTTTACTCAAGGCATCTTTGATCTACGAATCCATAGCTTCCAGAAGGACTGGAAAGCTATGTTCCCCATGACGCAGCATGCAGCAGTGTCAGCAGTATGCAAAGCAGTGAGCCCAGGATTTTACTTTGCCACATGGTTCGCCGCCATGAAGTGGATCATCATTTTCTTTAGTTTCATGCTTTGTAGATAGGCATATGTGGATGAACTATGTTTTGGATGCATTCATAAAGAGATTCTCAATTTTTAGTTTTCTTGCAGCTATTGGGAGAAGTTCGTCAAGGGGTTTCTTTCCCTCATTTATGAAATCCACATCATCGGCATATTCCATCTCTAGCGGCATACCCAGTATTGACACTGGGGGATTTGGTCTTTGTGGAACGTTCCAGTACGGATTTCAATGCAGCAGCAAGGTAACAGGTGAAAAGCACCAGAGATATACCATCTCCCTGTGAGGAGCCGATTGATCTCTCAAACTCTACAGACTTCACTGACTTGACTCATATCCTCAGCTTGGTGTCTGCAGGCAGTAGTCTCACTAGTCTTAGCTCATCTTCATTGCAACTGACCTGCCATAGCACATCTAGAATCTTTGAGCATTTAATTGTGCCGAAGGCTTGTGACATGTCAATGCCCATTTTGTGGAAATCCCAGTGTTTGGACATGACTACCAACACAGGCATGTGTTGAGCCCATACAATGTCTGCGCAGCTGCATCCACGTTTGAAGTCACTTTGACATGATCCTGTTAAGTCATCGATCTTGTCTCAGATGCGGCATAGAGTAACATTGGATAGGATTTTCCGTATGCTGTCGAGGAGGACAATGGGCCACAAATTGGGGTGGGTGAGTGGTGAGCAGGTGGCTTCTTGGGCTTGGCTAGGGCGATAAGGGTGCCTTGGCCTACAGCGTCGATGGGTAGGTGACGCATAAAAGCTTACTTAATTAGGCGCATGATCGGTTTTGAGATAATGTCATTTGTATATTTGAATAGTTCATTGTTCATGCCATCAGGTCCAGATGCATGTCCATTTTTTAGGGCTTTAAGTACCTTCTCAACTTCTGCTGTTTTACTCGGTGTTACTAATGGCCTGTGGTCTCCTGAGAATGGGTGCAAGCGCTCATCATCGTGGTCAGTGAACTATTCCTTGAACCATTCTCAAATCGCCTCGGCCTTGCACTGGTCAGTCCCGATAAACTGTCCTTCATAGTTGTGTACAGTGAGTGGTGGTGTGTTGTCAGTAACTCTCAGGGCTCGGGCTGCCCGAAACATTTAGTGACAGTCATCCATGGCAGTAATTTCATCTGCTAGGGAGTCCGCTTGTTGAATAGCAAGATCTTTTAAGCGTTTGCTAATGTGGCGCAGAATGGCATCGCACTCCCGCATAATTTGGTGCAGTCTTCACTTTGGCCACTTTGATAGATGCGCAGCCGTAACACTCTGCTCTGCTGACAGTTTTACTACAAGAGGATCATCAGTATACCTAGTTTGGATGTTTTTAAGAACATCTGGTAGCTGATGATTTCATAGATTTCAGTATTTTGGTTAGGGCTTCATTCGGACCGGAGCTTACGTCGGTGTTGAATACGTTGAAATTAGTTTCAAAATCTCAACAGCTTAATATAGGTTTCCGGTAATCGAGATTCAGAGTGTATGGATCGCTTGATCCCAACACGGCCAAAGCGTGCATGGCTCCATTGACCGGCAATTAACTTAGCTCAACGGATGAGCCTGATTTTGGCTAAACATATTTTCTCAATCAGTTTCACATGTATTACCAATATTAAAAATTGATCCGTTTAAACACGCGATTCTCTATTTGCTAACACAGCTGCTCAAACGTTATGTAACAATGTGTAGCATACGTTCGAGTCATGAAACGTAATGACGATTTTGGAGTCGACATACACAAGCTTAGCGTTCACCAAGGCCAGGTGTGTAAGTCGACTTTGAAAGATACTTTAGCCTGCATATGTTAAAAAACATCTAAGCTCATATTGTTAAACTTTAACATCTGCAGACTGCTCAGAGGTGTTGGGCTGGGGTGGGTTGGGGTATAGTTAATCAGATGAAAAAAACAAAATTTATGTGAACTACAAGTGTGTTACAACTTCCCATGCTAAATAGGCTAAATTCACAATAGACTTATAATCACATGTGACCAGCTTATTAAAATATCATGTTTGTGGACAGTTAATTCATGGACATTTTTCATAACATTATCTATATACAGTACAGCTCAGGGGTAAGATAACATGTCTATAATCGTGAACAGAAACATGTTACTAAGACTGTTCTCTTGTGTATTTTGGGCGTAATTTGATTTGAAGACAATTGCTGTCTTACGGGCAAAACAGACAGGGCGTGTGCGGCAGTGCATCCGATTTCAAACATGATATAAAGATGTCTTCAGATTAAACATAGACTATCCGGCCACTTAACTATACCAAGAGATGTCTTCCGATTAAACATAGAATATCCGGCCACTTATCTATACCAAGAAATGTCTTCAGATTAAGCATAGACTATCCGGCCACTTAGCTATACCAAGAAATGTCTTTAGATTAAACATAGACTATCCAGCCACTTAGCTATGTCAAGAAATATTTTCAGATTAACCATAGACTATCCAGCCACTTAGCTATACGAAGAAATGTCTCCAGATTAAATATAGACTATCCAGCCACTTAGCTATACCAAGAAATGTCTTCAGCTTAAACATAGACTATCCAGCCACTTAGCTATACCAAGAAATGTCTTCAGATTAAATATTGCTCATACATTATCATCACAGTTAACCCTCCGACTCCAGCGAACTGTGAACCACCGGTGCTAGTGCTACCATGCTATCTGTGGTTTATTTTGGAAGCAGTCCAGAGCAGTTACACTTTCCCTGGCATGCCCCTTGGTGACATCTGTCAGATCCCTGGTCACATAGATGGCAGAAGATTCCCGTCATGTTACAATACCATATGGAAAAATCAGACACCTGTCGAGCTATGCACTGTTTGGGCGAACAATCAACCATATGTAATGACAGTGATAGTTGTTTCAGGTTAGGGATTTAACACAGTAGGAAGTCAGAGAAAGAGCCTTGGAGATAAGAATCATATACATCTTTGACTCAATCTTCCAGGCTTTATCCATCAATCCGAGGCGAGTATGAACTTGAGTAGGTTATGACCTTCCCCCCCCCCCCATTCCAGATACCATAAATCGTGTGTGCACCCTACATATCTACATCTGATTCATCATCTTAGGGTTACATACACCGAGTCGGCAAGTTAGCATTAGCTATGCATACAACCTGAAGTTCATTAACTAATTAACGTCTGACATTAGGAATAGGGGATTAGGAAAACATGCTGCTATCTGCGTTAACCTCAAAGCAAAGGAGGGAATTGAATGAGATAGGAATTAAAATAGCTCAAATTTCTGAGAGGCAGGCACATTTCTACACTGATGTGTCACTCCATCTGTCCATTACAGGCCAAACAATAGTGTAATCTGGAATTAAAGCCGTGAATAGAAGCCTCTGAAAATGATGATTTCTGGTAGAGGTATGTATACTGAGCGGCCAGAGGATTTGAGGGTTCACGACCACCTATCACTTTATGCCGGGCCCACGTAGTACCCGTGGGCACAGCCGTAGAGCTCATTGTACTAGATAGGTTCTAAATCTTAGTCACGCCATGTTCATCAAATCGATAGCTTGCCACGAATACTGAGAACAAAGTTCCTGGAACTAGCAAAGCGTGTTCTGATGAAAAGTATTGTAGTCTATTCAATAGAGAATGTGGTTTATTTACTCAAGAGAGATATCCAAATTATGACCAAATATTCCAAGCATTTCACACTGACCAGAAATGCATTAGACCATGTTGAAAGGCTACCGGCGAAAGCGTGTCAACTATTTGCATGTAATCCTCACTGTTTCTTCGCTGCTGAATACTTTGGCGGCAACAGCGTCCAGTGAAATTAGTTTCAAAATATTCAACAGCATGTTTATTGTATAGTAGTGACATACAATTTGTGCAACGATTCGGACTATTAAGAGTTCAAAACGGGCCAAATAGAATAATTTTTGACTTAATGATTATGACGTCATCCTACAACACCTCTTAGTTGATTATGACGTCAGATGGTAGATGGATACTCTGGAAAGGTGACCTGAGACAGGTTGATATGTCTAGATATCATTGTCAGCGCATCATCTTAGAAATATGTGTTCTAATTTTGGATATTTCATTTGAGAAAATAAAC
>JAVVLW010003286.1:0-13000 GCA_034401795.1 Chaetoderma sp. LZ-2023a | reverse complement strand
ATGGTCTAGGAGGAGTTGTGTTACAATTGATTGGTGCCCACTTTTTACCCTGCCCCATACCCTCAGTTTGACCCGAGATCAAAATAATTCCTTGTACTGTAGTCTACTCATCATTGACTTCAAAATGATATGTGACATGACCACCTTTGGAAAGATTTTATTTTTTACTCCACATTTCCCATCACTGGGGTCATACCAAAATTCCACAAAACCTATCAGAAGATAGCAAATAGCTGACCTGTACTGTATATTAATTGTACATCACAGGATATGATGGACCACCGGATAGTCACATTTTGAAATTTGACAATCAACATGTGAATTCAAAACACCGTTGGTACTACCCATTGGGAAAGCATAGCTTGGAGACTGAACCATAAAGCTTATCTGCCCAGGAGTAACGTGAAGTCATTTAATGACAACTGGCAAATGGTCCAAACATAAGCAAAGTTCATAGTCTGAAAAAAGAAGAAACATTAAAAAAACCAATCAGCATAATACATATTTAGATGTCAAATGCTCTAGGGGTTGAATGACAATTGATTTGTGCCCACCTTTGACCCCGCCCTATACCCTCAGTTTGACGCAAGATCAAAATAATTCCTTGTATTGTTGTCTACTCATCGTTGGCTTGAAACATGATATGTGACATGACCACCTTTGGATAAATTAAATGTTTTACCCACAGTCCCCACACCCTGGGGTTCATGATAAAATTTTAAAAGTGTCATGCAAATCACTGGCCAGATGTGCAATCATCTCCAAAGTTTCAAGTTTCTATCTGAAGTGGTCTAGGAGAGTTGCATTACAATTGATTGGTGCCCACTTTTGAAATTTTGACGCCGCCTCCCACCCTCAGTTTGACCCAAGATCGAAATAATTCCTTGTACTGTAGACTACTTACCATTGGCTTGAAAATGATATGCAACATGACCTTTGGAAAAATTTAAATTTTGACACACATTTCCCACCCCAGGGCCCTGCCCCTGGGGTCATGCCAAAATTCCAAAAGTGCCATGCAAATCCCTGTCCATATGTGCAATGATACCAAAAGTTTCAAGCTTCTATGTGAAATGATCTAGGAGGAGTTGTGTAACAATCGATTGGTGCCCACTTTTGATCCCCACTACCCTCAGTTAGACCCAAGATCGAAAGAGTTCCTTGTACTGTAGTCTACTCAGCATTGTCTTCAAAATGATATGTGACATGACCATGTTTGGATAAATTAAATTTTTGACTCACAGTCCCCACCCCCTGCGGTCATGACAAAATTTCAAAAGTGCCATGCACATTCCTCGCAATATGTGTAATCATACCGAAGGTTTAAAGGTCTCTGTGAAATGGTCTAGGACGAGTTGCGTTACAATCGATTGGTGCCCACTTGTGTCCCCGCCCCCTACCCTAAGTTGGACCCAAGATAAAAATAATTCCTGTATTGTAGTCTATTCATCATTGGCTTGACAATGATATGTGACATGACCACCTTTGCATAAATTAAATTTTTTACCCACAGTCCCCACCCCTTGGCGTCATGACAAACTTTCAAAAGTTCCATGCACATCCATGGCCATATGTGTAATCATACCAGAAGTTTCAAGTTTCTGCGTGAAATGGGCTAGGAGGAGTTGCGATGGTAGCTCTTTTAAATAGACTGTTAAGATTGCCTTTCTGTTCCAATTTTTTAATTTGTTCAAGAAAATTTAAATTTTCTCATGGAAAATATCCATTTCTAGACCAAGAGAAGACTATTTTGAAAGTTTACCACTGGAGTGACTGGCTCAGTTATCGAGCTAATCATTCCAGTTGTAAACTTTCATAAATAGTCTTCTCTTAGTTTGCAAATGGACATTTCACAAGACCATTTCAGATGCACTGAAGAAGGGGTAAAGGGTGAAATCTAAAGTTGTCACCAACTGATGTAGCTAATTGAGACAGGAACTACTTTTACTGTCACGCTTCTAGTATTGAAACACGCCACGCCACGCATTTGTCAATTCAAGAAAACTGAATAGATAAGATTCTGAAACTGGTTGGAGGGCTTGGGTAGGGATATATGACGGCTGTGGCCACAGTTTCCAGTCACATCTCTTTCAATACATTCATCAACTTACACAATACTTCTAGTATTATCAGGAAAACAAGATTTTAGCACTTTAGGGTTCAAAGTGTTAAAAGCTAAATCACTAATCCGCTGTATTAAGAGAAGAGTATAATAGCGCATTTAAGTGTGCAAGATCACTCAAGCCTGTTTTTAATGGGCACTGTATGGTCCATCAAAAAGTGGTTGTTAAAGACAGATAGTCAGTTAATACAACTTATTCGCTATACTATGCAGAGTTTTTGAACCAAAAGATGGTGGTTGCTTACGGCTTCTCGTCATACCACCACCCCTTTTAAAGAATAACCATCTTTTGGCGCCAGAGCACGTGTTCGTCTTTGGGTAATAAATATCTTCCTCGTTATAAGCCTGAATATCCATCTGATGGAGCTTTATCATGAAAGCTATATAAAATCATTATTACTAGATTGACCTCTTTTCCGCTGATGCCTAAATATTTAAGATATTATTGTGTGCTCTGACATCTATGTTGTTGAATTTTTTGTAATGTGTTTGACTGAAAGTTGTTCCTCCCGCAGCAATGACCTTCAGTCAAATTATTTTTAAAGAAACAACTCAGTCTACCAAACCATGTTGCTAAATAAACTTGTACATTCGGCTACAAGGAACAGGAGTGTGAAATCTAAAGTTGTCACCATAAATCTGCTCGACGGCGGAAACTGTAACAGATCTGACCTGTCTATTAAGGAACACCTCTGAAATTAGACCTTTGCTATATCTGATGTAGTAATTTCGGAAGTTCATATCTCGGCCGTTTATGGACAGATTATCTTCTAGTTTTCAAACACTCGTTCATCTATGCCCACGCTGATATGACAAAGGTCATAGCATTCCGGGATCCATGGCTGGTTTAAGATGCAACATGTTTCACAATAACAACAAATAGCAATGTTTTTTAGAAGCATCACCAATAAGACTCAAGTGGTCCACCTTAGATAGGTAGTCTAATGCATTAGGCTAATTAAGTGCGTAGATGTAGGGTCCTATACTGTAATAGCAATGGGTTTGAGAACCACCACTCAAGCGGTTCACTTACAGAGGCGGTCATAGAACGTATTTGAGCTAAGAACCACCGTCATCATACATCAGCATCGCCGTCTTAGCGAAAATTGTTACTGTCTCTAAGAGCCCTGTATTTGAGAATCGCCATCAACAAAATTCAAGTGGTCCACTTCCATAATATTCAATATTTTCCTGTATTTTTTTTACAATTATCACATTCAACACGCTATACAAGCGTATTAATAATTAATTAATTAATAGAAGTAGCAAAGCAAAACTCGAGTTTCTTAGTATTTCATAATCTATGAACACCAGCCATGCAACGGAAAGCTGTTGCTAGTGGCCGTTGAAACGTTATTAATGCTGGAACATAGCGATCTTTTCCTTAATTTCCGCTAATTTTTACAAGTTGCATGTGCCAAGCACGCTATGTAATCGTATTAATAATTAATGAACTAGTAACAATTGTAAGACATATCTCAGCTGTCTTAGTATGTGTACACCTCTGAATACGACCCTTGCATCACAAACCTCTTGTTACTAGTCCTTGCAAAGTTAGTAAGGCAGAAACAGAGTGATTTATCCAAATATTACCAGAATTTATGTAAGTTTCGCGTTCAAATGCTGCTTTCAAATGCTGCTATGCGTTATGTAATTGTAGTAATTTTTCATCAACTAGCAGGAATAGCAACACGCAACTGATAACGTTTAGTATTTCATAGCGTTAGAACATGACTGTTGCAACAAAAACATGTTGTGGTTAGCAATTGTAGACATATTAGGGCTGGAACAATATGATATATTCTATATCATCACATAGTTGTTGCAACGCTATCTCCCTCGTCCCTTCAACTACCCCCCCCCCCGCCCCACACCCTTCCCCCCCCCTCTCTCTCTCTCCTCCCTCTCCCTCTGACTCGTTTCAACCGTATATATGCGTGGCGGTTATCAATAAAACTCAAGTGGTCTACCTTAGATAGGTATTCCTATGCATTAGGCTAAATAATCGCTTAGATGGGTGGTCCTATGCAGGAATAGCAATGTGTTCTTAGAATCACAACTCAAGTGGTCCACTTAGATATGGGGTCATATGCAATAATTGCGCCGCTAATAGTTAAGAACCAATCACCAATAGCTGGGTTTTTTAAACAACCCGTAATAAAGGTCAAGTGGTCATATACGGCAATTGACCGCTAATGCTTAAAAACCACCATCAACAAACATCGGCATCTATGTTCTAGTGAACGCCGTTGCTGCCTTCAATAACAATGTTTTCATTGACTAAACTTGGTCAATAAAGGAGTAAATGTCAGCATATATTATAGTACTTTTTCCACCACATTTGTAATAGTTATCCACATACAAAGCATGCGCACACTGCAAGTGTGTGTTTATGGGGTGGGGGTGTCGGAGGAGGGGGTTGCGACATCTGTGTGGACACAATGCAAATAATTTGTCCGCCATGCAATGCATAATAAATAGCATTGTATTCACTCAAAGGTCAATTGGTTATTGTGTAATAACTCTATCTATCTAGCTAACTCTTTAACGCTTACGCTGCCCAAAACGGCTTCTGTGGTAGTCTTGGAAAATGTCCGTATGCATATCGAAAGAAGACTATTTTCGAAACATTATCCTCTCTGTCTCTCCACCCTCACTCCCCTCCATCTCCTGCTCCTACCCTTCTCCCTTCCCTCAATCCCTCCCTCCTGCCATCCTCTCCCGCCTTCCCTCAATGCCGTCCTCTCTCTCTCTGTATTATATTATAATGTGATCCTATTGTATGATGACACAAGATGGAATGGTACCGAGTGCAAAATGCATGCACCAACATGAGCTAATACAATGATATATGTGTATGATCTTGCAACGTCAAAATGAACAGCCTTGCCTATTTAAAATGTCATGACATTTGATTGCAGATTTCAAAAATACCCAATTTGTCCCACCCTTTAAACAGCGTGGCCAATGCTTCTGAATTCCCGGTTGCTAAGACGCTGCTGCTGTGCCCGAGAGCAACAACATTCCGCAACATCATCATCAAAAAGGAACATTGGAACACTATAATTTAAAGAACAGGCACAAAATGTGTAGGGGACAATCGAAATTGGTGGGTTAATTTTATGTGCACCTTAGGTTAGCCAGAATTGCGGTACAGGCGCATACTTCTTTATTAACGGCAGTGTACAAGTAGTTTGCAATACAGACCCTTTCATGATCAAGAGCCAAAAACAACCCAAATTGACTAGCTTCATTAATGAACAAACTACCAAATTGGACCTCTAAAAATAATGCCGGTGTTTTGTTTTTGCAACATAATTCAGCAACGGAATGATCATAGGTACATAATTAAATACTATCATTGACAATATAAATTCCAATCTACGGGGCAATTTGGACAAAATCATACCATCGGCTTTGAGTTCTCTCACTAATACAGATTGTCCAAGCGTGAAAGGAATATCAGCCTCTGCTCTTAGGCTACAACCCGGCCAAATTGGGCATGGCGCTGAATAGACATAGAACACGGGCAATTATTTAAAACTTAATTTAGGCTACACCTCTTGCACGGGGCGTGACCTAGCTCTAAAAGAATGAAAAGTTGGCGATATCGCCCTATCTATAAAACTAATAAAGCTAAACCTGGTTTAATCATCCTTATTGAATTCCGGCCATTGCGACTGAATTGATAGCAACAATTTAGCAACTCATTCCAGCAACATAATTGTCCAAACAAACTCCATAATGGCTATTTTACTTTGACGCAAAATAGAGTGGCTTCATTACATGTGACAAAATAGCATTACATACGGTGGTGGGTGGTGAGTGAATGGGCGGCGAAGCAACAACTCGTTATATACGCTGAGAGAAATGTAAACAAACTCGGACAATCATCATATTAAATATTTCAGTTCCCTACAGATAAATACTCATGACTGAAAGTTACTGCTACCCAAATAGCAACAGGTTTCAACAAACAATACGATAATTGTCAAGCAGGCAACAAGATTTCTCACAAAAATCCAGTCTTGTTTCACTACATACAAGCAGTTGTGGCATAATTTCACTAGTTTCTTCAGCCCTGCTAGAAGGAAACGGGTTAATTTTGCATTTGGACGTTTATTGATATCACTTCTCCGACTATCTATTTAACCCTGCTCAATGCTCAATTCATCACCAGTTCCTGGAAAAATGCCCTAGCTGGTTACTTAAAAACAATTTGACTGAACGTAATTGTTTCCTTAGGTAGCAACAACATTCAGTCAACGTTCCTTCAAAACATTAAGTTGGTTCTCCAGCACAACTATCTTCAGAAATAAAAGCGCTTTTAAATCGATCATTGGATAAATAATTGTGTTGAGATCAGTGAGAAACTGAAATGTTAGCCTTTTCTATGCAGGGTAATTATCACCCCACCCACTGATGGGACCAGTTAGCGAGCGTTGTTGTTTATTTATTACAGTCATAAAAACATAGAGGTATTCATTGCCAGCAATGCCCTCCGATTTCTAGCTATGCTAGACAGGGTTATAATGTCCATCAATTGTACAAATTGTAAGCCCCCTATGTCCTTATCATTTAACCCTTTAATGACTAAATCTTGTCAAAAAAACTAAACATTTTCTTGTTGAATGTCTTATTGCAGGCCCAAAAAATTGTATTTTGAAATTTTGCCACTGGACTGACTGGCTCGCTTACCGAGCCAGTCATTCCAGTGGTAAATTTTCAGAAAAAGTTTTCACTTGGCCTACTAATCGACACTCCTCAAGACCCCTGCAGAGGCCAGTTTGACTGGCTTCATCATAAGAGGGTTAAGGCCCTATGTTTTTAACATTATGTTGAATATTTTGAAACTATTTCACCAGGCGTTGTTGCAGCAGCAACATACAGTCAAATTAGTTTCAAATTTTTTTTGAAAGTTTAAAGGTCTCTGAAATGGTCTAGGACGAGTTGCGTTACAATCGATTGGTGCCCACTTTTGTCCCCGCCCCATACCCTAAGTTGGACCCAAGATAAAAATAATTCCTTGTATTGTAGTCTATTTATCATTGGCTTGACAACGATATGTGACATGACCACCTTTGCATAAATTAAATTTTTTACCCACAGTCCCCACCCCCTTGGCGTCATGACAAAATTTCAAAAGTGCCATGCACATCCATGGACATATGTGTAATCATACCCGAAGTTTCAAGTTTCTGCGTGAAATGGGCTAGGAGGAGTTGCGATGGTAGCTCTTTTAAATAGACTGTTAAGATTGCCTTTCTGTTGCAATTTTTTAATTTGTTCAAGAAACTCATGGAAAATATTTATTTCTAGACCATGAGAAGACTATTTTGAAAATTTACCACTGGAGTGACTGGCTCGGTTATCGAGCTAATAATTCCAGTTGTAAATTTTCATAAATAGTCTTCTCTTAGTTTGCAAATGGACATTTCGCAAGACCATTTCAGATGCGCTGAAGAAGGGGTAAAGCGTGAAATCTAAAGTTGTCACCAACTGATGTAGCTAATTGAGACAGGAACTACTTTTACTGTCACGCTTCTAGTATTGAAACACACCACGCATTTGTCAACTCAAGAAAACTGAATGGATAAGATTCTGAAACTGGTTGGCGGGCTTGGGTAGGGATATATGACGGCTGTGGCCACAGTTTCCGGTAAAATTTCTTTCAATACATTCATCAACTTAAGCAATACTACTAGTATTATCAGGAAAATAAGATTTTAGCACTTTAGGGTTCAAAGTGTTAAAAGCTAAATCACTAATCCGCTCTATTAAGAGAAGAGTATAATAGCGCATTTAAGCGTGCAAGATCACTCAAGCCTGTTTATAATGGGCACTGTATGGTCCATCAAAAAGTGGTTGTTAAAGACAGATAGTCAGTTAATACAACTTATTCGCTATACTATGCAGAGGTTTTGGACCAAAAGATGGTGGTTGCTTACGGCTTCTCGTCATACCACCACCCCTTTTAAAGAATAACCATCTTTTGGCGCCAGAGCACGTGTTCGTCTTTGGGTAATAAATATCTTTCTGGCTACAAGCCTGAATTTCCATCTGATGGAGCTTTATCATGAAAGCTATATAAAATCATTATTACTAGATTGACCTTTTTCCGCTGATGCCTAAATATTTAAGATATTATTGTGTGCTCTGACATCTATGTTGTTGAATTTTTTGTAATGTGTTTGACTGAAAGTTGTTCCTCGCGCAGCAATGACCTTCAGCCAAATTATTTTTAAAGAAACAACTCAGTCTACCAAACTATGTTGCTAAATAAACTTGGACATTCGGCTACAAGGAACAGGAGTGTGAAATCTAAAGTTGTCACCATAAGTCTGGTCGACAGCGGAAACTGTAACAGATCTAACCTGTCTATTAAGGAACACCTCTGAAATTAGACCTTTGCTATATCTGATGTAGTAATTTCGGAAGTTCATATCTCGGCCGTTTATGGACAGATTATCTTCTAGTTTTCAAACACTCGTTCATCTATGCCCACGCTGATATGACAAAGGTCATAGCATTCCGGGATCCATGGCTCAAAAGAAGCCGATAGAAGAGGAATAGTAATAATAATAATAATGATAAAAGAGAATATTCAGAACAATTTTTAGAAAGATTCCAAGTAAAAGTTAGCATTCTGCAGTATAAAGGTTAATACCAATCTATTATTTTACTAGTTGAAGGGTTAATAGGCAGGAACAACTTTCAGTCAAATTGTTTTGAAAAATAGTCAGCATGTATCCTTAGCATCTACAATAAGTGCAAGTTTTATATTGGCATTACTAAGTTCATGGGCTAATCAGCCAGGTTGTCAATTGGTATTAAATGGCAATTAAATCCCAATTATATTAATATGTTTACCTAGAGCACTTACAGTAGCAAATGCCATTTGTTACCCCCATGGTAACCAGATATAAAATGACAATAAAATGTCACATTAATCAATTTTATTAGAGCCTCTAGCAAACTGTCTTCTACTACATAATAAAGAGGAAAATTAAAATCTAAATATTTCTGCACTTTACAACTAGATCTCGTTCATTTTCACACACACTCTGCAGACGGTCAACTAGCATATGTATAGCAATTTTTCCCATCAAAATCCATCAAATAAAAAAGTTCAAAATGGCCGCGAACTTGATTGGTCCACGGTGCCGAGACTGTTTGAGCAATCAAGTTTTTGCGAACAAATTTCACTTGCCGCCATTGACTTATTAAATTCCCCAAATTTTAGCCAGATCGCTTCAGAAGTTCCAGAGGAGAAGATTATTTTGTCATTTATGACGTCATCAAGATGGCCGCCAAATCCCTGAGTGCATCATGTTCTCTTTGATTAATTTCGATCCTAGTTGGCATCGAGACCATAGCTGCCGAGTCTTGTATTGATTGACCTGCTGGTTTCGGAGTTTTGGTTCAATCTACTTGCTGGAAATGGCTGGCGGCGGAATAATAATAATAATAATAATAATAATAATAATAATAATAATAAACGGAACAATCACTCTAGTCTTCCAGAGCTTCGCTCTTGGAAGCCTAATAATAATAATAATAATAATAATAATAACTAGATCTGTTCCATGAACAGATATACGGCTTCCAAGAATACCTGCACTCGAACTAGACATTCTTTTCTTGTACTTCATGTACATTCTAGTTATCTGGTGAAACTCTGTTTTTCTAGAACTTCTTTAGATAATATTTCTTGTCTTTCTGATCAATCGCCTAGGTGGTTTTGGAGAAGATCTATATACACACAACTGGTCACAAAATCAGCTAGATGATTGGTCATTCAGCAGTAAACAGGTTAATCAGGGATTTCTTTGGACACTAAATCTGGTAACATGGAACCAGTTTGACTGTTCTATACCTGGTGCTTCGGGAGAAGTAACTAGCAGGATAAGAGGTATTAGAAGATAGCAATATCTTGCATTTTTAAGTTACCCAAGGAACCGGCTGCTGCAGGACCCGGTCTGCGCAGGACTAACTATTCTGTCAAGAAACAATATCCAAGCCATGTACATATATAGAATTAGATTGCCCATTTGACTCCTGCTCACTGCCCGCAGATTGACTCAAGAACAAAATAATGTGTTTTACTGTAATCTACTAACTACAAGCTTCAAAATCATATGTGACATGACCACATTTGATAAAAATTTATTTTCTGCCCACCATTTCCCCCACCCCTTCGGCTGATATCAAAATTCCAATGTGTCATGCACATCTCTGGCCATATGTTGAATCATAAATTTCTATGTGAAATGGTCTAGGAGGAGTTGTGTTACAATTGATTGGTGCCCACTTTTGACCCTGCCCCATACCCTCGTTTGACCCAAGATCAAAATAATTCCGTGTACTGTAGTCTACTCATCATTGGCTTCAAAATGATATGTGACATGACCACCGTTGGAAAATTTTTATTTTTTACTCCACATTTCCCATCACTTGGGGTCATACCAAAATTCCACAAGACCTATCAGAAGATAGCAAATAGCTGACCTATACTGTATATTAATTGTACATCACAGGATATGATGGACCACCGGATAGTCACATTTTGAAATTTGACAATCAACATGTGAATTCGAAACACCCGTGGTACTACCCATTGGGCAAGCATAGCTTGGAGACTGAACCATAAAGCTTATCTGCCCAGGAGTAACGTGAAGTCATTTAATGACAACTGGCTAATGGTCCAAACATAATTAAAGTTCATAGTCTGAAAAAAGAAGAAACATTTAAAAAAACAATCAGTATAATACATATACACCTGTGCAAAAGTTAAGCACCACCCTATTTTTATGCACATGCGAGGGTATATTCATGTGCTATGAAGAAAGCAATAGCATAAACATGTATGTACCCATCCATCTTAGTGCAAGAGGTAATAATGCAACTATAGGAATGCTGATTATGCTGGTGGGGAAACACTGTATGTTTTTGTTTGAACTTGAAAACGAGGCCTGAATATGGTTACGTTGACACAACTGACAACTATTGCCCTACAATTGACACACGTGGCTAGATTGTCATTAATGGTGTCTGAAAACGAAGGTTAACATCTGTGCACGAGTTTGAGACTGTCATTATTAATACCGGGTATATCCACCTTGTGCCTGGATGATGGCCTGGACACGACGTCTCATGCTGGTCACCAACCGACTGATACGCCATTGTGGTATTCGTTGCCATTCAAGATGGAGTGCATCTGTTAATTCCTGTAGGTTCTGCACAAGAGGATCCCTCCTTCTCACCATGTTTCCCCGAATGTCCCAGATATGCTCAATAGGGTTCATGTCAGGGCTCCTTACTGGCCATGGTAGGGTTTCGATGGCATTCTGGCGGAGGTATTCATGCACAGCTCTAGCACGATGTGGTCGGGCGTTGTCATCCATGAATATAGGGTGGGTTCCAGGTGCATGATTTACAAAATGAGGGACCACAACTCTATCCAGTATGGAATCTTGATATCTTTACCCATTTAGTGTTCCAGGTACAGTCAACAGATCCAGCTTACAATCAAATGAGATGCACCCCCATATCATAACGGAACCTCCACCAAATGGAACTTCTTCCATGATGTTACGTTGGTCGTACGCCGTGCGTCTGGACCTCCATAAACGAGTTCGACCATCTGTGGCATGAAGCAGGAACCGACTTTCATCGGACCAGTGTACCCGTCTCCAGGATATCATGTTCCAGTGTCTTCTTTCGTTGCACCAGCTCAGACGCTCCTCTTTGTGGTGTGCAGTGAGGAGAGGACGTCTGACAGGTCCCCTAGCTTTCATGCCAGCAGCATACAGTCTCCTTTTGACGGTAGACATTGACACTCTATTGCGCGTTTCCCATTGCTGGCTGAGCACTCTGCTGTTGGTGAATGGAGATCTCCTAACAAGGCGTACTAGGGCTCGATCATCACGGGCAGTAGTCTTCTTCGTTCTTCCAGATCTAGGCCTGTCCTTCACCTCGTTAGTTTGCCCATGTTTTGCAATCAAACGACTGATTACAGTATGGTTAATGTTCAGCTGTCTGCCAATCTCTCTGCATGACATACCAGTGGTATGCATGCCTATGATTTGCCATTTCACACGATCACTTAACCTTCATCTTGCCATAGCGGTTCACAATCAAGAGCTAATTCTCTCTGTACAAATAAACCACGGTCATGAACACAAAATTCCTAATCTTGTCGCCTAAATCTGTATGTAATGTTCTACACCTCAAGCTGGACTTTTACATAACTGAACACGTGTGCTGTTTCCTGCCACGCACGGACATCAAGCGAGGTGAAGTCATGCATGCATGTGCATTTCGTACTTGGAATTATGTCAGCTAACGCGGGGACAAAAAGTATGGCAGCCTAGTTGTACCATCATGTTTCTATGTTCTATTGTTTTTGCTGGTGCTTAACTTTTGCACAGGTGTATATTTGGATGTCAAATGCTCTAGGAGTTGCATGACAATTGATTTCTGCCTACCTTTGACCCCGCCCTATACCCTCAGTTTGACGCAAGATCAAAATAATTCCTTGTATTATTGTCTACTCATCGTTGGCTTGAAAATGATATGTGACATGACCACCTTCGGATAAATTAAATTTTTTACCCACAGTCCCCACACCCTGGGGTTCATGATATTATTTAAAAAGTGTCATGCAAATCACTGGCCAGGTGTGCAATCATCTCCAAAGTGTCTAGTTTCTATCTGAAGAGGTCTAGGAGGAGTTGCATTACAATTGATTGGTGCCCACTTTTGAAATTTTGACCCCGCCTCCCACCCTCAGTTTGACCCAAGATCAAAATAATTCCTTGTACTGTAGACTACTGACCATTGGCTTGAAAATGATATGCAACATGACCTTTGGGGTCA
>JAVVLW010003285.1:0-15000 GCA_034401795.1 Chaetoderma sp. LZ-2023a | reverse complement strand
TATGGGGTCATATGCAATAATTGCGCCGCTAATAGTTAAGAACCAATCACCAATAGCTGGGTTTTTTAAACAACCCGTAATAAAGGTCAAGTGGTCCTATACGGCAATTGACCGCTAATGCTTAAAAACCACCATCAACAAACATCGGCATCTATGTTCTAGTGAACGCCGTTGCTGCCTTCAATAACAATGTTTTCATTGACTAAACTGGGTCAATAAAGGAGTAAATGTCAGCATATATTATAGTACTTTTTCCACCACATTTGTAATAGTTATCCACATACAAAGCATGCGTGCACTGCAAGTGTGTGTTTATGGGGTGGGGGTGTCGGAGGAGGGGGTTGCGACATCTGTGTGGACACAATGCAAATAATTTGTCCGCCATGCAATGCATAATAAATAGCATTGTATTCACTCAAAGGTCAATTGGTTATTGTGTAATAACTCTATCTATCTAGCTAACTCTTTAACGCTTACGCTGCCCAAAACGGCTTTTGTGGTAGTCTTGGAAAATGTCCGTATGCATATCGAAAGAAGACTATTTTCGAAACATTATCCTCTCTGTCTCTCCACCCTCACTCCCCTACGTCTCCTGCTCCTACCCTTTTCCCTTCCCTCAATCCCTCCCTCCTGCCATCCTCTCCCGCCTTCCCTCAATGCCGTCCTCTCTCTCTCTGTATTATATTATAATGTGATCCTATTGTATGATGACACAAGATGGAATGGTACCGAGTGCAAAATACATGCACCAACATGAGCTAATACATTGATATATGTGTATGATCTTGCAACGTCAAAATGAACAGCCTTGCCTATTTAAAATGTCATGACATTTGATTGCAGATTTCAAAAATACCCAATTTGTCCCACCCTTTAAACAGCGTGGCCAATACTTCTGAATTCCCGGTTGCTAAGACGCTGCTGCTGTGCCCGAGAGCAACAACATTCCGCAACATCATCATCAAAGAGGAACATTGGAACACTATAATTTAAAGAACAGGCACAAAATGTGTAGGGGACAATCGAAATTGTTGGGTTAATTTTATGTGCACCTTAGGTTAGCCAGAATTGCGGTACAGGCGCATACTTCTTTATTAACGGCAGTGTACAAGTAGTTTGCAATACAGACCCTTTCATGATCAAGAGCCAAAAACAACCCAAATTGACTAGCTTCATTAATGAACAAACTACCAAATTGGACCTCTAAAAATAATGCCGGTGTTTTGTTTTTGCAACATAATTCAGCAACGGAATGATCATAGGTACATAATTAAATACTATCATTGACTATATAAATTCCAATCTACGGGGCAATTTGGACAAAATCATACCATCGGCTTTGAGTTCTCTCACTAATACAGATTGTCCAAGCGTAAAAGGAATATCAGCCTCTGCTCTTAGGCTACAACCCGGCCAAATTGGGCATGGCGCTGAATAGACATAGAACACGGGCAATTATTTAAAACTTAATTTAGGCTACACCTCTTGCACGGGGCGTGACCTAGCTCTCAAACATTGAAAAGTTGGCGATATCGCCCTATCTATAAAACTAATAAAGCTAAACCTGGTTTAATCATCCTTATTGAATTCCGGCCATTGCGACTGAATTGATAGCAACAATTTAGCAACTCATTCCAGCAACATAATTGTCCAAACAAACTCCATAATGGCTATTTTACTTTGACGCAAAATAGAGTGGCTTCATTACATGTGACAAAATAGCATTACATACGGGGGTGGGTGGTGAGTGAATGGGCGGCGAAGCAACAACTCGTTATATACGCTGAGAGAAATGTAAACAAACTCGGACAATCATCATATTAAATATTTCAGTTCCCTACAGATAAATACTCATGACTGAAAGTTACTGCTACCCAAATAGCAACAGGTTTCAACAAACAATACGATAATTGTCAAGCAGGCAACAAGATTTCTCACAAAAATCCAGTCTTGTTTCACTACATACAAGTAGTTGTGGCATAATTTCACTAGTTTCTTCAGCCCTGCTAGAAGGAAACGGGTTAATTTTGCATTTGGACGTTTATTGATATCACTTCTCCGACTATCTATTTAACCCTGCTCAATGCTCAATTCATCACCAGTTCCTGGAAAAATGCCCTAGCTGGTTACTTAAAAACAATTTGACTGAACGTAATTGTTTCCTTAGGTAGCAACAACATTCAGTCAACGTTCCTTCAAAACATTAAGTTGGTTCTCCAGCACAACTATCTTCAGAAATAAAAGCGCTTTTAAATCGATCATTGGATAAATAATTGTGTTGAGATCAGTGAGAAACTGAAATGTTAGCCTTTTCTATGCAGGGTAATTATCACCCCACCCACTGATGGGACCAGTTAGCGAGCGTTGTTGTTTATTTATTACAGTCATAAAAACATAGAGGTATTCATTGCCAGCAATGCCCTCCGATTTCTAGCTATGCTAGACAGGGTTATAATGTCCATCAATTGTACAAATTGTAAGCCCTATGTCCTTATCATTTAACCCTTTAATGACTAAATCTTGTCAAAAAAACTAAACATTTTCTTGTTGAATGTCTTATTGCAGGCCCAAAAAATTGTATTTTGAAATTTTGCCACTGGACTGACTGGCTCGCTTACCGAGCCAGTCATTCCAGTGGTAAATTTTCAGAAAAAGTTTTCACTTGGCCTACTAATCGACACTCCTCAAGACCCCTGCAGAGGCCAGTTTGACTGGCTTCATCATAAGAGGGTTAAGGCCCTATGTTTTTAACATTATGTTGAATATTTTGAAACTATTTCACCAGGCGTTGTTGCAGCAGCAACATACAGTCAAATTAGTTTCAAAATTTTTTTGAAAGTTTAAAGGTCTCTGTGAAATGGTCTAGGACGAGTTGCGTTACAATCGATTGGTGCCCACTTTTGTCCCCGCCCCCTACCCTAAGTTGGACCCAAGATAAAAATAATTCCTTGTATTGTAGTCTATTTATCATTGGCTTGACAACGATATGTGACATGACCACCTTTGTATAAATTAAATTTTTTACCCACAGTCCCCACCCCCTTGGCGTCATGACAAAATTTCAAAAGTGCCATGCACATCCATGGACATATGTGTAATCATACCAGAAGTTTCAAGTTTCTGCGTGAAATGGGCTAGGAGGAGTTGCGATGGTAGCTCTTTTAAATAGACTGTTAAGATTGCCTTTCTGTTGCAATTTTTTAATTTGTTCAAGAAACTCATGGAAAATATTTATTTCTAGACCATGAGAAGACTATTTTGAAAATTTACCACTGGAGTGACTGGCTCGGTTATCGAGCTAATAATTCCAGTTGTAAATTTTCATAAATAGTCTTCTCTTAGTTTGCAAATGGACATTTCGCAAGACCATTTCAGATGCGCTGAAGAAGGGGTAAAGGGTGAAATCTAAAGTTGTCACCAACTGATTTAGCTAATTGAGACAGGAACTACTTTTACTGTCACGCTTCTAGTATTGAAACACACCACGCATTTGTCAACTCAAGAAAACTGAATGGATAAGATTCTGAAACTGGTTGGCGGGCTTGGGTAGGGATATATGACGGCTGTGGCCACAGTTTCCAGTAAAATTTCTTTCAATACATTCATCAACTTAAGCAATACTACTAGTATTATCAGGAAAATAAGATTTTAGCACTTTAGGGTTCAAAGTGTTAAAAGATAAATCACTAATCCGCTCTATTAAGAGAAGAGTATAATAGCGCATTTAAGCGTGCAAGATCACTCAAGCCTGTTTATAATGGGCACTGTATGGTCCATCAAAAAGTGGTTGTTAAAGACAGATAGTCAGTTAATACAACTTATTCGCTATACTATGCAGAGGTTTTGGACCAAAAGATGGTGGTTGCTTACGGCTTCTCGTCATACCACCACCCCTTTTAAAGAATAACCATCTTTTGGCGCCAGAGCACGTGTTCGTCTTTGGGTAATAAATATCTTTCTGGCTACAAGCCTGAATTTCCATCTGATGGAGCTTTATCATGAAAGCTATATAAAATCATTATTACTAGATTGACCTTTTTCCGCTGATGCCTAAATATTTAAGATATTATTGTGTGCTCTGACATCTATGTTGTTGAATTTTTTGTAATGTGTTTGACTGAAAGTTGTTCCTCCCGCAGCAATGACCTTCAGCCAAATTATTTTTAAAGAAACAACTCAGTCTACCAAACCATGTTGCTAAATAAACTTGGACATTCGCTACAAGGAACAGGAGTGTGAAATCTAAAGTTGTCACCATAAATCTGCTCGACGGCGGAAACTGTAACAGATCTGACCTGTCTATTAAGGAACACCTCTGAAATTAGACCTTTGCTATATCTGATGTAGTAATTTCGGAAGTTCATATCTCGGCCGTTTATGGACAGATTATCTTCTAGTTTTCAAACACTCGGTCATCTATGCCCACGCTGATATGACAAAGGTCATAGCATTCCGGGATCCATGGCTGGTTTAAGATGCAACATGTTTCACAATAACCACAAATAGCAATGTTTTTTAGAAGCATCACCAATAAGACTCAAGTGGTCCACCTTAGATAGGTAGTCTAATGCATTAGGCTAATTAAGTGCGTAGATGTAGGGTCCTATACTGTAATAGCAATGGGTTTGAGAACCACCACTCAAGCGGTTCACTTACAGAGGCGGTCATAGAACGTATTTGAGCTAAGAACCACCGTCATCATACATCAGCATCGCCGTCTTAGCGAAAATTGTTACTGTCTCTAAGAGCCCTGTATTTGAGAATCGCCATCAACAAAATTCAAGTGGTCCACTTCCATAATATTCAATATTTTCCTGTATTTTTTTTACAATTATCACATTCAACACGCTATGCAAGCGTATTAATAATTAATTAATTAATAGAAGTAGCAAAGCAAAACTCGAGTTTCTTAGTATTTCATAATCTATGAACACCAGCCATGCAACAGAAAGCTGTTGCTAGTGGCCGTTGAAACGTTATTAATGCTGGAACATAGCGATCTTTTCCTTAATTTCCGCTAATTTTTACAAGTTGCATGTGCCAAGCACGCTATGTAATCGTATTAATAATTAATGAACTAGTAACAATTGTAAGACATATCTCAGCTGTCTTAGTATGTGTACACCTCTGAATACGACCCTTGCATCACAAACCTCTTGTTACTAGTCCTTGCAAAGTTAGTAAGGCTGAAACAGAGTGATTTATCCAAATATTACCAGAATTTATGTAAGTTTCGCGTTCAAATGCTGCTTTCAAATGCTGCTATGCGTTATGTAATTGTAGTAATTTTTCATCAACTAGCAGGAATAGCAACACGAAACTGATATCGTTTAGTATTTCATAGCGTTAGAACATGACTGTTGCAACAAAAACATGTTGTGGTTAGCAATTGTAGACATATTAGGGCTGGAACAATATGATATATTCTATATCATCACATAGTTGATGCAACGCTATCTCCCTCGTCCCTTCAACTACCCCCCCCCCCCGCCCCACACCCTTCCCCCCTCTCTCTCTCTCTCTCCTCCCTCTCCCTCTGACTCGTTTCAACCGTATATATGCGTGGCGGTTATCAATAAAACTCAAGTGGTCTACCTTAGATAGGTATTCCTATGCATTAGGCTAAATAATCGCTTAGATGGGTGGGCCTATGCAGGAATAGCAATGTGTTCTTAGAATCACAACTCAAGTGGTCCACTTAGATATGGGGTCATATGCAATAATTGCGCCGCTAATAGTTAAGAACCAATCACCAATAGCTGGGTTTTTTAAACAACCCGTAATAAAGGTCAAGTGGTCCTATACAGCAATTGACCGCTAATGCTTAAAAACCACCATCAACAAACATCGGCATCTATGTTCTAGTGAACGCCGTTGCTGCCTTCAATAACAATGTTTTCATTGACTAAACTTGGTCAATAAAGGAGTAAATGTCAGCATATATTATAGTACTTTTTCCACCACATTTGTAATAGTTATCCACATACAAAGCATGCGCGCACTGCAAGTGTGTGTTTATGGGGTGGGGGTGTCGGAGGAGGGGGTTGCGACATCTGTGTGGACACAATGCAAATAATTTGTCCGCCATGCAATGCATAATAAATAGCATTGTATTCACTCAAAGGTCAATTGGTTATTGTGTAATAACTCTATCTATCTAGCTAACTCTTTAACGCTTACGCTGCCCAAAACGGCTTCTGTGGTAGTCTTGGAAAATGTCCGTATGCATATCGAAAGAAGACTATTTTCGAAACATTATCCTCTCTGTCTCTCCACCCTCACTCCCCTCCGTCTCCTGCTCCTACCCTTCTCCCTTCCCTCAATCCCTCCCTCCTGCCATCCTCTCCCGCCTTCCCTCAATGCCGTCCTCTCTCTCTGTATTATATTATAATGTGATCCTATTGTATGATGACACAAGATGGAATGGTACCGAGTGCAAAATGCATGCACCAACATGAGCTAATACATTGATATATGTGTATGATCTTGCAACGTCAAAATGAACAGCCTTGCCTATTTAAAATGTCATGACATTTGATTGCAGATTTCAAAAATACCCAATTTGTCCCACCCTGTAAACAGCGTGGCCAATGCTTCTGAATTCCCGGTTGCTAAGACGCTGCTGCTGTGCCCGAGAGCAACAACATTCCGCAACATCATCATCAAAACGGAACATTGGAACACTATAATTTAAAGAACAGGCACAAAATGTGTAGGGGACAATCGAAATTGGTGGGTTAATTTTATGTGCACCTTAGGTTAGCCAGAATTGCGGTACAGGCGCATACTTCTTTATTAACGGCAGTGTACAAGTAGTTTGCAATACAGACCCTTTCATGATCAAGAGCCAAAAACAACCCAAATTGACTAGCTTCATTAATGAACAAACTACCAAATTGGACCTCTAAAAATAATGCCGGTGTTTTGTTTTTGCAACATAATTCAGCAACGGAATGATCATAGGTACATAATTAAATACTATCATTGACTATATAAATTCCAATCTACGGGGCAATTTGGACAAAATCATACCATCGGCTTTGAGTTCTCTCACTAATACAGATTGTCCAAGCGTGAAAGGAATATCAGCCTCTGCTCTTAGGCTACAACCCACCCAAATTGGGCATGGCGCTGAATAGACATAGAACACGGGCAATTATTTAAAACTTAATTTAGGCTACACCTCTTGCACGGGGCGTGACCTAGCTCTCAAACAATGAAAAGTTGGCGATATCGCCCTATCTATAAAACTAATAAAGCTAAACATGGTTTAATCATCCTTATTGAATTCCGGCCATTGCGACTGAATTGATAGCAACAATTTAGCAACTCATTCCAGCAACATAATTGTCCAAACAAACTCCATAATGGCTATTTTACTTTGACGCAAAATAGAGTGGCTTCATTACATGTGACAAAATAGCATTACATACGGTGGTGGGTGGTGAGTGAATGGGCGGCGAAGCAACAACTCGTTATATACGCTGAGAGAAATGTAAACAAACTCGGACAATCATCATATTAAATATTTCAGTTCCCTACAGATAAATACTCATGACTGAAAGTTGCTGCTACCCAAATAGCAACAGGTTTCAACAAACAATACGATAATTGTCAAGCAGGCTACAAGATTTCTCACAAAAATCCAGTCTTGTTTCACTACATACAAGTAGTTGTGGCATAATTTCACTAGTTTCTTCAGCCCTGCTAGAAGGAAACGGGTTAATTTTGCATTTGGACGTTTATTGATATCACTTCTCCGACTATCTATTTAACCCTGCTCAATGCTCAATTCATCACCAGTTCCTGGAAAAATGCCCTAGCTGGTTACTTAAAAACAATTTGACTGAACGTAATTGTTTCCTTAGGTAGCAACAACATTCAGTCAACGTTCCTTCAAAACATTAAGTTGGTTCTCCAGCACAACTATCTTCAGAAATAAAAGCGCTTTTAAATCGATCATTGGATAAATAATTGTGTTGAGATCAGTGAGAAACTGAAATGTTAGCCTTTTCTGTGCAGGGTAATTATCACCCCACCCACTGATGGGACCAGTTAGCGAGCGTTGTTGTTTATTTATTACAGTCATAAAAACATAGAGGTATTCATTGCCAGCAATGCCCTCCGATTTCTAGCTATGCTAGACAGGGTTATAATGTCCATCAATTGTACAAATTGTAAGCCCTATGTCCTTATCATTTAACCCTTTAATGACTAAATCTTGTCAAAAAAACTAAACATTTTCTTGTTGAATGTCTTATTGCAGGCACAAAAAATTGTATTTTGAAATTTTGCCACTGGACTGACTGGCTCGCTTACCGAGCCAGTCATTCCAGTGGTAAATTTTCAGAAAAAGTTTTCACTTGGCCTACTAATCGACACTCCTCAAGACCCCTGCAGAGGCCAGTTTGACTGGCTTCATCATAAGAGGGTTAAGGCCCTATGTTTTTAACATTATGTTGAATATTTTGAAACTATTTCACCAGGCGTTGTTGCAGCAGCAACATACAGTCAAATTAATTTCAAAATTTTTTTGAAAGTTTAAAGGTCTCTGTGAAATGGTCTAGGACGAGTTGCGTTACAATCGATTGGTGCCCACTTTTGTCCCTGCCCCCTACCCTAAGTTGGACCCAAGATAAAAATAATTCCTTGTATTGTAGTCTATTTATCATTGGCTTGACAACGATATGTGACATGACCACCTTTGCATAAATTAAATTTTTTACCCACAGTCTCCACCCCCTTGGCGTCATGACAAAATTTCAAAAGTGCCATGCACATCCATGGACATATGTGTAATCATACCAGAAGTTTCAAGTTTCTGCGTGAAATGGGCTAGGAGGAGTTGCGATGGTAGCTCTTTTAAATAGACTGTTAAGATTGCCTTTCTGTTGCAATTTTTTAATTTGTTCAAGAAACTCATGGAAAATATTTATTTCTAGACCATGAGAAGACTATTTTGAAAATTTACCACTGGAGTGACTGGCTCGGTTATCGAGCTAATAATTCCAGTTGTAAATTTTCATAAATAGTCTTCTCTTAGTTTGCAAATGGACATTTCGCAAGACCATTTCAGATGCGCTGAAGAAGGGGTAAAGGGTGAAATCTAAAGTTGTCACCAACTGATTTAGCTAATTGAGACAGGAACTACTTTTACTGTCACGCTTCTAGTATTGAAACACACCACGCATTTGTCAACTCAAGAAAACTGAATGGATAAGATTCTGAAACTGGTTGGCGGGCTTGGGTAGGGATATATGACGGCTGTGGCCACAGTTTCCAGTAAAATTTCTTTCAATACATTCATCAACTTAAGCAATACTACTAGTATTATCAGGAAAATAAGATTTTAGCACTTTAGGGTTCAAAGTGTTAAAAGCTAAATCACTAATCCGCTCTATTAAGAGAAGAGTATAATAGCGCATTTAAGCGTGCAAGATCACTCAAGCCTGTTTATAATGGGCACTGTATGGTCCATCAAAAAGTGGTTGTTAAAGACAGATAGTCAGTTAATACAACTTATTCGCTATACTATGCAGAGGTTTTGGACCAAAAGATGGTGGTTGCTCACGGCTTCTCGTCATACCACCACCCCTTTTAAAGAATAACCATCTTTTGGCGCCAGAGCACGTGTTCGTCTTTGGGTAATAAATATCTTTCTGGCTACAAGCCTGAATTTCCATCTGATGGAGCTTTATCATGAAAGCTATATAAAATCATTATTACTAGATTGACCTTTTTCCGCTGATGCCTAAATATTTAAGATATTATTGTGTGCTCTGACATCTATGTTGTTGAATTTTTTGTAATGTGTTTGACTGAAAGTTGTTCCTCCCGCAGCAATGACCTTCAGCCAAATTATTTTTAAAGAAACAACTCAGTCTACCAAACCATGTTGCTAAATAAACTTGGACATTCGGCTACAAGGAACAGGAGTGTGAAATCTAAAGTTGTCACCATAAGTCTGCTCGACAGCGGAAACTGTAACAGATCTAACCTGTCTATTAAGGAACACCTCTGAAATTAGACCTTTGCTATATCTGATGTAGTAATTTCGGAAGTTCATATCTCGGCCGTTTATGGACAGATTATCTTCTAGTTTTCAAACGCTCGGTCATCTATGCCCACGCTGATATGACAAAGGTCATAGCATTCCGGGATCCATGGCTCAAAAGAAGCCGATAGAAGAGGAATAGTAATAATAATAATAATGATAAAAGAGAATATTCAGAACAATTTTTAGAAGGATTCCAAGTAAAAGTTAGCATTCTGCAGTATAAATGTTAATACCAATCTATTATTTTACTAGTTGAAGGGTTAATAGGCAGGAACAACTTTCAGTCAAATTGTTTTGAAAAATAGTCAGCATGTATCCTTAGCATCTACAATAAGTGCAAGTTTTATATTGGCATTACTAAGTTCATGGGCTAATCAGCCAGGTTGTCAATTGGTATTAAATGGCAATTAAATCCCTATTATATTAATATGTTTACCTAGAGCACTTACAGTAGCAAATGCCATTTGTTACCCCCATGGTAACCAGATATAAAATGACAATAAAATGTCACATTAATCAATTTTATTAGAGCCTCTAGCAAACTGTCATCTACTACATAATAAAGAGGAAAATTAAAATCTAAATATTTCTGCACTTTACATCTAGATCTCGTTCATTTTCACACACACTCTGCAGACGGTCAACTAGCATATGTATAGCAATTTTTCCCATCAAAATCCATCAAATAAAAAAGTTCAAAATGGCCGCGAACTTGATTGGTCCACGGTGCCGAGACTGTTTGAGCAATCAAGTTTTTGCGAACAAATTTCACTTGCCGCCATTGACTTATTAAATTCCCCAAATTTTAGCCAGATCGCTTCAGAAGTTCCAGAGGAGAAGATTATTTTGTCATTTAAGATGTCATCAAGATGGCCGCCAAATCCCTGAGTGCATCATGTTCTCTTTGATTAATTTCGATCCTAGTTGGCATCGAGACCATAGCTGCCGAGTCTTGTATTGATTGACCTGCTGGTTTCGGAGTTTTGGTTCAATCTACTTGCTGGAAATGGCTGGCGGCGGAATAATAATAATAATAATAATAATAATAACTAGATCTGTTCCATGAACAGATATACGGCTTCCAAGAATACCTGCACTTCAACTAGACATTCTTTTCTTGTACTTCATGTACAATCTAGTTATCTTGTGAAATTCCGTTTTTCTAGAACTTTTTTAGATAATATTTCTTGTCTTTCTGATCAATCGCCTAGGTGGTTTTGGAAAAGATCTATATACACAAAACTGGTCACAAAATCAGCTAGATGAGTGGTCATTCAGCAGTAAACAGGTTAATCAGGGATTTCTTTGGACACTAAATCTGATAACATGGAACCAGTTTGACTGTTCTATACCTGGTGCTATGGGAGAAGTAACTAGCAGGACAAGAGGTATTAGAAGATAGCAATATCTCACATTTTTAAGTTACCCGAGGAACCGGCTGCTGCAGGACCCAGTCTGCGCAGGACTAACTATTCTGTGAAGAAACAATATCCAAGCCATGTACATATATAGAATTAGATTGCCCATTTGACTCCTGTTCACTGCTCGCAGATTGACTCAAGAACAAAATAATGTGTTGTACTGTAGTCTACTAACTACATGCTTCAAAATGATATGTGGCATGACCACATTTGGTAAAATTTATTTTCTGCCCACCATTCCCCCACCCCTTCAGCTGATATCAAAATTCCAATGTGTCATGCATATCTCTGGCCATATGTTGAATCATACATTTCTATGTGAAATGGTAAAGGAGGAGTTGTGTTACAATTGATTGGTGCCCAATTTTGACCCTGTCCTATACCCTCAGTTTGACCCAAGATCAAAATAATTCCTTGTACTGTAGTCTACTCATCATTGGCTTCAAAATGATATGTGACATGACCACCTTTGGAAAGATTTTATTTTTTACTCCACATTTCCCATCACTGGGGTCATACCAAAATTCCACAAGAGCTATCAGAAGATAGCAAATAGCTTACCTGTATTGTATATTAATTGTACATCACAGGATATGATGGACCACCGGATAGTCACATTTTGAAATTTGACAATCAACATGTGAATTCAAAACACCGGTGGTACTACCCATTGGGAAAGCATAGCTTGGAGATTGAACCATAAAGCTTATCTGCCCAGGAGTAACGTGAAGTCATTTAATGACAACTGGCAAATGGCCCAAACATAAGCAAAGTTCATAGTCTGAAAAAAGAAGAAACATTAAAAAAACCAATCAGCATAATACATATTTAGATGTCAAATGCTCTAGGAGTTGAATGACAATTGATTTGTGCCCACCTTTGACCCCGCCCTATGCCCTCAGTTTGACGCAAGATCAAAATAATTCTTTGTATTGTTATCTACTCATCGTTGGCTTGAAAATGATATGTGACATGACCACCTTTGGATAAATTAAATGTTTTACCCACAGTCCCCACACCCTTGGGTTCATGATAAAATTTAAAAAGTGTCATGCAAATCACTGGCCATATGTGCAATCATCTCCAAAGTTTCAAGCTTCTATCTGAAGTGGTCTAGGAGAGTTGCATTACAATTGATTGGTGCCCACTTTTGAAATTTTGACACCGCCTCCCACCCTCAGTTTGATGCAAGATCAAAATAATTCCTTGTACTGTAGACTACTTAACATTGGCTTGAAAATGATATGCAACATGACCTTTGGAAAAATCTTAATTTTGACACACATTTCCCACCCCCAGGGCCTTGCCCCTGGGGTCATGCCAAAATTCCAAAAGTGTCATGCAAATCCCTGTCCATATGTGCAATGATACCAACAGTTTCAAGCTTCTATGTGAAATGGTCTAGGAGGAGTTGTGTAACAATCGATTGGTGCCCACTTTTGATCCCCACTACCCTCAGTTAGACCCAAGATCGAAATAATTCCTTGTACTGTAGTCTACTTATCATTGACTTCAAAATGATATGTGACATGACCATGTTTGGATGAATTAAATTTTTGACACACAGTCCCCACCCCCTGCGGTCATGACAAAATTTCAAAAGTGCCATGCACATTCCTCGCAATATGTGTAATCATACGGAAAGTTTAAAGGTCTCTGTGAAATGGTCTATTACGAGTTGCGTTACAATCGATTGGTGCCCACTGTTGTCCCCGCCCCCTACCCTAAGTTGGACCCAAGATAAAAATAATTCCGTGTATTGTAGTCTATTCATCATTGGCTTGACAATGATATGTGACATGACCACCTTTGCATAAATTACATTTTTTACCCACAGTCCCCACCCCCTTGGCGTCATGACAAAATTTCAAAAGTGCCATGCACATCCATGCCCATATGTGTAATCATACCAGAAGTTTCAAGTTTCTGCTTGAAATGGGCTAGGAGGAGTTGCGATGGTAGCTCTTTTAAATAGACTGTCAAGATTGTCTTTCTGTTGCAATTTTTTAATTTGTTCAAGAAAATTTTAATTTTCTCATGGAAAATATCCATTTCTAGACCAAGAGAAGACTATTTTGAAAATTTACTACTGGAGTGACTGGCTCGGTTATCGAGCTAATCATTCCAGTTGTAAATTTTCATAAATAGTCTTCTCTTAGTTTGCAAATGGACATTTCGCAAGACCATTTCAGATGCACTGAAGAAGGGGTAAAGGGTGAAATCTAAAGTTGTCACCAACTGATGTAGCTAATTGAGACAGGAACTACTTTTACTGTCACGCTTCTAGTATTGAAACACACCACGCATTTGTCAACTTCAGAAAACTGAATAGATAAGATTCTGAAACTGGTTGGAGGGCTTGGGTAGGGATATATGACGGCTGTGGCCACAGTTTCCAGTCAAATTTCTTTCAATACATTCATCAACTTACGCAATACTTCTAGTATTATCAGGAAAATAAGATTTTAGCACTTTAGGGATCAAAGTGTTAAAAGCTAAATCACTAATCCGCTCTATTAAGAGAAGAGTATAATAGCGCATTTAAGCGTGCAAGATCACTCAAGCCTGTTTAT
The DNA here is from genome assembly GCA_034401795.1 of Chaetoderma sp. LZ-2023a. Classification (NCBI taxonomy): domain Eukaryota; kingdom Metazoa; phylum Mollusca; class Caudofoveata; order Chaetodermatida; family Chaetodermatidae; genus Chaetoderma; species Chaetoderma sp. LZ-2023a. Next base: position 949 of record JAVVLW010003285.1, on the reverse strand, counting down.
AATGGGCACTGTATGGTCCATCAAAAAGTGGTTGTTAAAGACAGATAGTCAGTTAATACAACTTATTCGCTATACTATGCAGCGTTCTTGGACCAAAAGATGGTGGTTGCTGACGGCTTCTCGTCATACCACCACCCCTTTTAAAGTATAACGAGCTTTTGGCGCCAGAGCACGTGTTCGTCTTTGGGTAATAAATATCTTTCTGGATACAAGCCTGAATTTCCATCTGATGGAGCTTTATCATGAAAGCTATATAAAATCATCATTACTAGATTGACCTTTTTCCCGCTGATGCCTAAATATTTAAGATATTATTGTGTGCTCTGACATCTATGTTGTTGAATTTTTTGTAATGTGTTTGACTGAAAGTTGTTCCTCCCGCAGCAATGACCGTCAGTCAAATTATTTTTAAAGAAACAACTGTCTACCAAACCATGTTGCTAAATAAACTTGGACATTCGGCTGCAAGGAACAGGAGTGTGAAATCTATAGTTGTCACCATAAATCTGCTCGACGGCGGAAACTGTAACAGATCTAACTTGTCTATTAAGGAACACCTCTGAAATTAGACCTTTGCTATATATGATGTAGTAATTTCGGAAGTTCATATCTCGGCCGTTTCTGGACAGATCTTCTTCTTCTTTTCGTTCGCTGATCATACCGCCAGTCCTAAGTGACTATCGACATGATCATAAGCGTTAAGTGCGTGGATCCATGGTTTATTAGAGTGCGCTGTGCGGCCTGGAACCTCCGTCTTCAGCACTCGAGGTTTCTGTCAGGGTTACCTCACCCTTACCTCCTTTAGTCGCCTCTTACGACATACAGAGGATACGGAAGGTGTATTCTAAGCCCCACCTACAGGGCAAGTGGACAGATTATCTTCTAGTTTTCAAACACTCGTTCATCTATGCCCACGCTGATATGACAAAGGTCATAACATTCCGGGATC
>JAVVLW010003283.1:0-12000 GCA_034401795.1 Chaetoderma sp. LZ-2023a | reverse complement strand
AGGTATACGGTTTCCAAGAATACCTGTACTCGAACTAGACATTCTTTTCTTGTACTTCATGTACAATCTAGTTATCTGGTGAAATTCCGTTTTACTTCTTTAGATAATATTTCTTGTCTTTCTGATCAATCGCCTAGGTGGTTTTGGAGAAAATCTATATACACAAAACTGGTCACAAAATCAGCTAGATGATTGGTCATTCAGCAGGAAACAGGTTAATCAGGGATTTCTTTGGACACTAAATCTGATAACATGGAACCAGTTTGACTGTTCTATACCTGGTTGTACGGGAGAAGTAACTAGCAGGACAAGAGGTATTAGAAGATAGCAATATCCCGCATTTTTAAGTTACCCAAGGAACCGGCTGCTGCAGGACCCGGTATGCGCAGGACTACCTATTCTGTGAAGAAACAATATCCAAGCCATGTACATATATAGAATTAGATTGCCCATTTTACTCCTGCTCACTGCCTGCAGATTGACTCAAGAACAAAATAATGTGTTGTACTGTAGTCTACTAACCACAAGCTTCAAAATGATATGTGACATGACCACATCTGATAAAATTTATTTTCTGCCCACCATTTCCCCCACCCCTTCAGCTGATATCAAAATTCCAATGTGTCATGCACATCCCTGGCCATATGTTGAATCATACATTTCTATGTGAAATGGTCTAGGAGGAGTTGTGTTACAATAGATTGGTGCCCAATTTTTACCCTGCCCCATACCGTCAGTTTGACCCAAGATCAAAATAATTCCTTGTACTGTAGTCTACTCATCATTGGCTTCAAAATGATATGTGACATGACCACCTTTGGAAAATTTTTATTTTTTACTCCACATTTCCCATCACTTGGGGTCATACCAAAATTCCACAAGACCTATCTGCAAATATCTGACCTGTACTGTATAGTAATTGTACATCACAGGATATGATGGACCACCGGATAGTCACATTTTGAAATTTGACAATCAACATGTGAATTCAAAACAACGTTGGTACTACCCATTGGGAAAGCTTAGCTTGGAGACTGAACCATAAAGCTTATCTGCCCAGGAGTAACGTGAAGTCATTTAATGACAACTGGCAAATGGTCCAAACATAAGCAAAGTTCATAGTCTGAAAAAAGAAGAAACATTAAAAAAACCAATCAGCATAATACATATTTAGATATCAAATGCTCTAGGGGTTGAATGACAATTGATTTGTGCCCACCTTTGACCCCACCCTATACCTTCAGTTTGACGCAAGATCAAAATAATTCCTTGTATTGTTGTCTACTCATCGTTGGCTTGAACATGATATGTGACATGACCACCTTTGGATAAATTAAATGTTTTACCCACAGTCCCCACACCCTGGGGTTCATGATAAAATTTAAAAGGTGTCATGCAAATCACTGGCCAGATGTGCAATCATCTCCAAAGTTACAAGTTTCTATCTGAAGTGGTCTAGGAGAGTTGCATTACAATTGATTGGTGCCCACTTCCGAAATTTTGACGCCGCCTCCCACCCTCATTTTGACCCAAGATCGAAATAATTCCTTGTACTGTAGACTACTTACCATTGGCTTGAAAATGATATGCAACATGACCTTTGGAAAAATTTAAATTTTGACACACATTTCCCACCCCCAGGGCCCTGCCCCTAGGGTCATGCCAAATTCCGAAAGTGCCATGCAAATCCCTGTCCATATGTGCAATGATACCAACAGTTTCAAGCTTCTATGTGAAATGATCTAGGAGGAGTTGTGTAACAATCGATTGGTGCCAACTTTTGATCTCCACTCCCCTCAGTTAGACCCAGCATCGAAATAATTCCTTGTACTGTAGTCTACTTATCATTGGCTTCAAAATGAGATGTGACATGACCATGTTTGGATAAATTAAATTTTTGACCCACAGTCCCCCACCCCCTGCGGTCATGACAAAATTTCAAAAGTGCCATGCACATTCCTCGCAATATGTGTAATCATACGGAAAGTTTAAAGGTCTCTGTGAAATGGTATAGGACGAGTTGCTTTACAATCGATTGGTGCCCACTTGTGTCCCCGCCCCCTACCCTAAGTTGGACCCAAGATAAAAATAATTCATTGTGTTGTAGTCTATTCTTCATTGGCTTGACAATGATATGTGACATGACCACCTTTGCACAAATTAAAATTTTTACCCATAGTCCCCATCCTCTCGGCGTCATGACAAAATTTCAAAAGTGCCATGCCCATCCATGGCCATATGTGTAATCATACCAGAAGTTTCAAGTTTGTGCGTGAAATGGGCTACGAGGAGTTGCGATGGTAGCTCTTTTAAATAGACCGTTAAGATTGCCTTTCTGTTGCAATTTTTAAATTTGTTCAAGAAAATCTTAATTTTCTCATGGAAAATATCCATTTCTAGACCAAGAGAAGACTATTTTGAAAATTTACCACTGGAGTGACTGGCTAAGTTTTCGAGCTAATCATTCCAGTTGTAAATTTTCATAAATAGTCTTCTCTTAGTTTGCAAATGGACATTTCGCAAGACCATTTCAGATGCACTAAAGAAAGGGTAAAGGGTGAAATCTAAAGTTGTCACCAACTGATGTAGCTAATTGAGACAGGAACTACTTTTGACTGTCATGCTTCTAGTATTGAAACACACCACGCATTTGTCAACTTAAGAAAACTGAATAGATAAGATTCTGAAACTGGTTGGAGGGCTTGGGTAGGGATATATGACGGCTGTGGCCACAGTTTCCAGTCAAATTTCTTTCAATACATTCATCAACTTACGCAATACTTCTAGTATTATCAGGAAAATAAGATTTTAGCACTTTAGGGTTCAAAGTGTTAAAAGCTAAATCACTAATCCGCTCTATTAAGAGAAGAGTATAATAGCGCATTTAAGCGTGCAAGATCACTCAAGCCTGTTTATAATGGGCACTGTATGGTCCATCAAAAAGTGGTTGTTAAAGACAGATAGTTAGTTAATACAACTTATTCGCTATACTATGCGGAGGTTTTGGACCAAAAGATGGTGGTTGCTTACGGCTTCTCGTCATACCACCACCCCTTTTAAAGAATAACCATCTTTTGGCGCCAGAGCACGTGTTCGTCTTTGGGTAATAAATATCTTCCTGGTTATAAGCCTGAATTTCCATCTGATGGAGCTTTATCATGAAAGCTATATACAATCATCATTACTAGATTGACCTTTTTTCCGCTGATGCCTAAATATTTAAGATATTATTGTGTGCTCTGACATCTATGTTGTTGAATTTTTTGTAATGTGTTTGACTGAAAGTTGTTCCTCCCGCAGCAATGACCTTCAGTCAAATTATTTTTAAAGAAACAACTCAGTCTACCAAACCATGTTGCTAAATAAACTTGGACATTCGGCTGCAAGGAACAGGAGTGTGAAATCTAAAGTTGTCACCATAAATCTGCCCGAGGGCGGAAACTGTAACAGATCTAACCTGTCTATTAAGGAACACCTCTGAAATTAGACCTTTGCTATATATGATGTAGTAATTTCGGAAGTTCATATCTCGGCCGTTTATTGACAGATCTTCTTCTTCTTTTCGTTCGCTGATCATACAGCCAGTCCTAAGTGACTATCGACATGATCATAAGCGTTAAGTGCGTGGATCCATGGTTTATTAGTTTGCGCCGTGCGGCCTGGAACCTCCGTCTTCAGCACTCGAGGTTTCTGTCAGGGTTACCTCACCCTTACCTCCTTTAGTCGCCTCTTACGACACGCAGAGGATACGGAAGGTGTATTCTAAGCCCCACCTACAGGGCAAGTGGACAGATTATCTTCTAGTTTTCAAACACTCGTTCATCTATGCCCACGCTGATATGACAAAGGTCATAGCATTCCGGGATCCATGGCTCAAAAGGAGCCGATAGAAGAGGAATAGTAATTATAATAATAATAAAAGAGAATAATCAGAACAATTTCTAGAAGGATTCCAAGTAAAAGTTAGCATTCTGCAGTATAAAGGTTAATACCAATCTATTATTTTAGCAGTAGAAGGGTTAATAGGCAGGAACAACTTTCAGTCAAATTGTTTTGAAAAATTGTCAGCATGTATCCTTAGCATCTACAATAAGTGCAAGTTTTATATTGGCATTCATAAGTTCATGGGTTAATCGGCTCCATGGTCAACTGCTGTTAATTGACAATTAAATCCCTATCACATTAATCTGTTTTCCTGTTCTCTGATGAAATTCCGTTTCTATAACTGCTTTAGGTAATATTTCTTGTCTCTCGGATCAGTCACCTAGGTGGCTTAGGAGAATATCTATATACAGACACAAAACTGGTCACAAAAATCATGTAGATGATTGGGCATTCAGCAATAAATAGGTAAATCAGGGATTGACCATACAGCCATAAAAGATCTAGAAGTGCATGACAATTTTTTATCTTTCCAATATGCTCAATGGAAACTGGAAATTAGTACAAAATCAATCAAGGGCTAACATTCTGCAGTACACAGGTAAATACAACAACTATAATATTTCACCAGTAGAAGGGTTAATAGGCAGGAACAACTTCCAGTCAGATTGTTAAAATATTCTGTGGGTATCCTTAGCATCTACAATAAGCGATAGGTTTATATTGGCATTCATAGGTTGATGGGTTAATTGGCCCCCATGGTCAACATGTATTAAATGACAATTAAATCCCTATCACATTAATATGTTTGCCTAGAGCATTTACAGTAGCAAATCCAGTTCATTACTCATAATAGCTATTGAGCCACCTTTAGTTAGCTTGAGCTGCATTCGTGAGTGGCCATGATTGGAACTCTTAAATATATCATCCTCGTATGTTTCGAACGTAGGCCTATTAAAGATAACATTTTAATCACAATTTCTATCATTTATGTTATAGGTCACGGTCGTATTTTTCGCTAAAAAGTGAGGTAAACCTTAATTGTTTAGCTGAATTACTCTGGACAGATTGATCGCCCTTGTTATCAAGATAGTTCTGATAGGTCTCCCATAACTTATCCAATGGTGTGCTGTGCATATAAATCATGGAAGTTAGTTTGCTAATGTTATGATTTCCCTGTTTTGGGAAGATAATAGTAGGTTAATTAATTACATTAAAATGTTTCTAAAGGTGGTCTGTTACGACCTGTCATACCTGTGGTTTAAGATGCCACAGGTTTCACAATAACCACAAATAGCAATGTTTTTAGAAGCATCACCAATAAGACTCAAGTGGTCCACCTTAGATAGGCATTCTAATGCAGTAGGCTAATTAAGTGCGTAGATGTATGGTCCTATACTGCAATAGCAATGGGTTTAAGAACCACCACTCAAGCGGTTCACTTACAGAGCTGGTCATAGAACGTAATTGAGCACTAATCACTGAGAACCACCGTCATCATACATCAGGATCTCTGTTTTAACGAAAATGGTTAATGTCTCTAAGAGCAGTGTTTTTGAGAATCGCCATCAATAAAATTCATGTGGTGCACTTCCATAATATTCAATATTTTCCTGTATTTTTTTTTTACAAGTATCACATTCAACTGCACTATGCAAGCGTATTAATAATTAAATAATTAATAGAAATAGCAACGCAAAACTCGAGTGTTTTAGTATTTCATAATCTATGAACATAGCGTGCTTGGAACCTGAAACTTGTATAAATTAGCGGAAATTAAGGAAAGGATCACTATGTTCCAGCATTAATAATGTTTCAACGGCCACTAGCATCAGCTTTCTGTTGCATGGGTGGAATCGTATTAATAATTCTGGAACTAGTAACAATTGTAACACATATCTCAGATGTCTTAGTATGTGTAAACCTCTGAATACGACCCTTGCAACAGAAACCTCTTGCTACTGGTCGTTGCAAAGTTATTAAGGCTGAAACATAGTGATTTATCCCAATATTCCCAGAATTTATGCAAATTTCGCGTTCAAATGTCGCTATGCGTTATGTAACTGTATTAATTTTTCATCAACTAGCAGCAATAGCAGCACGCAACAGATATCGTTTAGTATTTCACAGCTTTATAACATTACCGTTGCAACAAAAACAGACGTATTAGGGCTGGAACATAATGATATATTCTATATCATCACATAGTTGATGCAACGCTATCTCCCTCGTCCCTTCAACTCCCCCCCCCCCCACACCCTTCCCCCCTCTCTCTCTCTCTCTATCTCTCTCTCTCTCTCTCTCTCTCTCTCTCTCTCCCTCCTCTCCCTCTATCTCGTTTCAACCGTATATATGCGTGGCGGTTATCAATAAAACTCAAGTGGTCTACCTTAGATAGGTGGTCATATGCAGGTCATATAAAGGTCAAGTGGCCGCTAATACTTAAAAACCACCATCAACATACATCAGCATCTATTTTTTAGTGAACGCCGTTACTGCCTTCAATAACAATGTTTTCATTGACTAAACTTGCCCAATAAAGGTGTAAATGTCAGCATATAATATAGTACTTTTTCCACTACATTTGTAATAGCTATCCACATACAAAGCACGCGCGCACAGCAAGTGTGTGTTCAGGGGGTGGGGTGGGGGTCGGAGGATGGGTTGTGACATCTGTGTGGACACAATACAAATAATTTCTCCGCCATACAATGCATAATAAATAGCATTGTATTCACTCAAAGGCCAATTTCCTATTGTGTAATAAATCTATCTATCTAGCTAACTCTTTAACACTTAAGCTGGCCAAAACGGCTTCTGCGGTAGTCTTGGAAAATGTCCGTTTGCATACCAAGAGAAGACTATTTTTGAAACATTATCCTCTCTCTCTCTCTCTCTCTCTCTCTCTCTCCACCCTCTCTCCCCTCCATCTCCCTCTCCTCCGCTTCTCCCTTCCCTCAATCCCTCCCTCGCTCCCGCCATCCTCTCCCGCCCGCCCTCAATGCCACCCCCTCTCTGTATTATAGTATAATGTGATCCTGTTGTATGATGGACACCAGATGGAATGGTACCGAGTGCAAAATGCATGCAGCAACATCAGCTAATACGTTAATATATGTGTATGATCTCGCAACGTTAAAATGAACAGCCTTGCTTATTTAAAATGTCATGATATTTGCCCCACCCTTTAAACAGCACAGATTGGACCTCTAAAATAATGCCGGTGTTTTGGGGTAAGTTTTTGCAACATAATTCAGCAACGGAATGATCATAGGTACATAATTAATTACTATCATTGACTATATAAATTCCAATCTACGGCGCAATTGGGACAAAATCGTACCATCGGCTTTGAGTTCTCTCACTAATATAGATTGTCCAAGCTTGGCGGAATATCAGCCTCAGCGCTTATGCTACAACCCGGCCAAATTGGGCATGGTGCTGAATAGACATAGAACAAGGACAATTATTTAAAACTTAATTTAGGCCACACCTCTTGCACGGGACGTGACCTAGCTCTCAAACAAGGAAAAGTTGGAGACATCGCCCAATCTATAAAACTAACATCGCAATTACTTTGTGATTTGTTACCCGGTTTAGGCTAATCCTGGTTTAAACATCCTTGTTGAATTCCGGCCAATGTGCCTGAATTGATAGCAACAATTTAGCAACTCATTCCAGCAACATAATTGTCAAAACAAACTCCATAATGGCTATTTTATTTTGACGCAGAATAGAGTGGTTTCATTACATGTAACAAAATAGCATTACATACGGGGGTGGGGGGAGGGTGGGTGGGTGGTGAGCGAATGGGCGGCGAAGCAACAACTAGTTATATACGCTGATAGAAATGTAAACAAACTCGGACAATCATCACATTAAATATTTCAGTTCCCTACAGATAAATACTCATGACTGAAAGTTGCTGCTACCCTAAATAGCAACAGGTTTCAACAAACATAATATGATAATTGTCAAGCAGGCTACAAGATTTCTCACAAAAATCCAGTCTTGTTTCAATACATACAAGCAGTGATGGATCACTGCATAATTTCACTAGTTTCTTCAGCCCTGCTAGAAGGAAACGGGTTAATTTTGCATTTGAAGTTTTATTGATATCACTCCGATTATCTATTTAACCATGCTCAATGCATCCTAACGTTCTGGAAATGCCCTGGCTCATTATTTAAAAACAATTTGACTGAACGTAATTGTTTCCTTAGGTAGCAACAACGTTCAGTCAACGTGCTTTCAAAACATTAAGTTGGTTCTCCGCACAACTATCTTCAGAAATAAATGCGCTTTTAAATCGATCATTGGATAAATAATTGTGTTGAGATCAGTGCGAAATTGAAATGTTAGCCTTTTTATGCAGGGTAATTATTACCTCCCCCACCCCCACTGTGGTTTGTGAGCTGGAACCCCTATCATTGGTCTCGTTCATTCTTTTCATGACACTAAAGCATTTCATGATTGTTTGTCCAAATGAATAAACAGTGTAACAGTCTATTTCATTCTATTTTCAGAACAGTTATCAAAGAAACCTAAAACAATTTGGCTGACTTTAAAAAAACAATTTGGCTGCATGTTGTTGATACCCTAGTCAACAATAATTTTCAGTATATTTCTGTTCGGAATCGACATTATAATCCTGTCACTAACGATCTCATTAGGAGCTTAAGAATTTGTCAGTAAAGGTGGGTTAATACAGGGCAGTTGAAAAAGAGAAATGATTTTGGAGACCAAGGACTTTGGAGGCCATGAACTTTAAAATAATGATGTTACTGTACATAGATTGATCTTAATGCACTGCATATGCAGCAATAGACATCAGTGATATTTAACTCAGATAAGCCCTCTGACACAGTTCGTCAAAGACTGCCTGGTGTGCGCTTTCTTTCAAAGTGCTATCACAGGAAGAGAGGGACATAAAATTATTCAAGTCCTGTATTCTACAAATAACTTAAGGTACTCTATAATGTAATCTCGTTCCAAATGAATCTTTAAAATACTGAATATGTCCCGTAGCCTGATGGGACCAGTTAGCGAGCGTTGTTGCTTATTTATTACAGGCATAAAAACATAGAGGTATCAATTTCTAGCAATGCCCCTCCGATTTCTAACTATGCTAGACAGGATTATAATGTCCATCAAGTGTACAAATTGTAAGCCCTATGTCCTTAACATTTAACCCTTTAATGACTAAATCTTGTCAAAAAACCAAACATTTTCTTGTTGAATGTCTTATTGCAGGCCAAGAAAATTGTATTTTGAAATTTTGCAACTGGAATGACTGGCTCGCTTACCGAGCCAGTCATTCCAGTGGTAAATTTTCAGAAATAGTTTTCACTTGGCCTACTAATCGACATTCCTCAAGACCCCTGCAGAGGCCGGTTTGGCCGGCTTCATCATAAGAGGGTTAAGGCCCTATGTTTTTAACATTATGTTGAATATTTTGAAACTATTTCACTGGGCGTTGTTGCAGCCACAACACACAGTCAAATTAGTTTCAAAATATTCAACATGTTACATGATATTCAGGGATCAATGTGTACAAATTGTATACAGATGTTCTCTGGTGAAATTCACTTTTTAGTAACTGCTCTAGATAATAATACTTGTCATTCGGATCAATCACTTAGGTGGCTTTGGAGAAGATTTATATACAGACACAAAACTGGTCACAAAATTCAGCTAGATGATTGGCCATTCAGCAGTAAATAGGTTAATCAGGAATTGGCCATTCAGCAGTAAAAATTATATGAAGTGTGTGACAATTTACCTTTCCAATATTTCTTAATGGATACTGGAAAATTAGTACAAATCAATGAAATAAAAGTTAACATTGCAGTATAAGGGTTAATACAAAATCTAATATTTCACCAGTAGGAGGTTTAATAGGCAGGAACAATTTCCTGTCAAATTGTGTTGAAAAATATTCATCAGCTATCCTTAGCATCTACATTAAGTGCAAGTTTTATATTGACATTAATACATTCATGGGTTAATCGGGCAGATGGTCAACTGGTATTAAATGGCAATTAAATCCCCATTATATCAATCTGTTTGCCTAGAGCATTTACAGTAGCAAATGTCATTTATTACCCCAGAGATATAAAATGAAAATCAAATGTCACATTAATCATTTTTATTAGAGCCTATAGCAAACTGTCTTCTACTACATAATAAAGAGGAAAATTAAAATCTAAATAGTTCCGCCCTTTACAGATTGAGCTCGTTCATTTTAAAACACACCATGTAGATGGTCAACTAACATATGTATAGCAATTTTCTCCATCCAAATCCATCAAATAAAAAAGTTCAAAATGCTCGAATTTGATTGGTCCATGGTGGCGATACTGTTTTACCAATCAAGTTTTTGCGAACAAATTTTACTTGCCGCCATAGACTAATTATATTCCCCAAATCTTAGCCAGATCGCTTCAGAAGTTCCAGAGGAGAAGATTATTTTGTCATTTATGACGTCATCAATATGGCCGCCAATGCCCCGAGCCAATCAGGCTCTGTTTAGCTATTTTGATTCAGGGGGTGATCTCAACCATATATTCTGAGTTTTGATTCAATTTGCTTGCCGGTTTCGGAATTTTGGTTCAATTTACTTGCTGGAAATGGCTGGCGGCGGAATAATAATAATAATAATAATAATAATAATAATAATAATAATAAACGGAACAATCACTCTAGTCTTCCAGAGCTTCGCTCTTGGAAGCCTAATAAACGGAACAATCACTCTAGTCTTCCAGAGCTTCGCTCTTGGAAGCCTAATAATAATAAACGGAACAATCACTCTAGTCTTCCAGAGCTTCGCTCTTGGAAGCCTAATAATAAACGGAACAATCACTCTAGTCTTCCAGAGCTTCGCTCTTGGAAGCCTAATAAACAGAACAATTACTCTAGTCTTCCAGAGCTTCGCTCTTGGAAGCCTAATAATAATAAACGGAACAATCACTCTAGTCTTCCAGAGCTTCGCTCTTGGAAGCCTAATAATAATAATAATAACTAGATCTGTTCCATGAACAGATATACGGCTTCCAAGAATACCTGCACTTGAACTTGACATTATTTTCTTGTACTTCATGTACAATCTAGTTATCTGGGGAAACTTCTTTAGATAATATTTCTTGTCTTTCTGATCAATCGCCTTGGTGGTTTAGGAGAAGATACACAAAACTGGTCACAAAATCAGCTAGATGATTGGTCATTCAGCAGTAAACAGGTTAATCAGGGATTTCTTTGGACACTAAATCTGGTAACATGGAACCAGTTTGACTGTTCTATACCTGGTGCTTCGGGAGAAGTAACTAGCAGGACAAGAGGTATTAGAAGATAGCGATATCTCGCATTTTTAAGTTACCTGAGGAACCGGCTGCTGCAGGACCGGGTCTGCGCAGGACTAACTATTCCGTGAAGAAACAATATCCAAGCCATGTACATATATAGAATTAGATTGCCCATTTGACTCCTGCTCACTGCCCGCAGATTGACTCAAGAACAAAATAATGTGTTGTGCTGTAGTCTACTAACTACAAGCTTCAAAATGATGTGACATGACCACATTTGATCAAATTTATTTTCTGCCCACCATTTCCCCCACCCCTTCAGCTGATATCAAAATTCCAATGTGTCATGCACATCTCTGGCCATATGTTGAATCATACATTTCTATGTGAAATGGTCTAGGAGGAGTTGTGTTGCAATTGATTGGTGCCCACTTTTTACCCTGCCCCATACCCTCAGTTTGACCCAAGATCAAAATAATTCCTGTAAATACTGTAGTCTACTCATCATTGGCTTCAAAATGATATGTGACATGACCACCTTTGGAAAGATTTTATTTTTTACTCCACATTTTCCATTTTGTGACAACTGGCAAATGGTCCAAACATAAGCAAAGTTCATAGTCTGAAAAAAGAAGAAACATTAAAAAAACAATCGGCATAGTACATATTTAGATGTCAAATGCTCTAGGGGTTGAATGACAATTGATTTGTTCCCACCTTTGACCCCGCCCTATACCATCAGTTTGACGCAAGATCAAAATAATTCCTTGTATTGTTGTCTACTCATCGTTGGCTTGAACATGATATGTGACATGAC